>JAODUE010005040.1:0-10267 GCA_027564755.1 Amblyopsis hoosieri | reverse complement strand
TTTGACTGTGAGTGTGGATTGTGGAACAAATAATAAAGACCTGTGAACTGTCTGTGCTGCGTGTGAGTCCATTCTCCGGGGCCTGACAGCAAGTCGGATTTGATATACATGTAAAATGCATAAATAGTTGTGGATTCACAATTACCTGTTTTCCTGTCCTCCACACAATCTTTTGTTCCTGAATGGTGAGCTCATAACTTGTGCCAAGAGTGGAGGCAAAACGGCCCACAGTGACATACTGCACTTCTCCATTGCTTAGCTGCCAGTTTATAATCTCATAAGAAGCAGGAGGATCCCCATTCTGGTCAAAGAACACTATTTCCCCAAACTGATCTGTAAAATGCACACTGTGAAGGTGATCAGCGACCTGAAAACACAGTAACTATTTATGATTACAGGAAGAATTCAATGACGAAGTTTACAGTTTACAGATAAATATATTTTTTATTGTATGATTTATCTCCATTTCTCACCTGTTTTGGCTGGATTTGTGATACATTAAGACACGGTGTATTTGATTTTCCCCCAACTGGCTGACAAAACACCAGTTGGTGAAGGGCATGTGCTACTGCATAAATTCCTTGATAGACATTATATGCCCCTCTGAGCTGTGTGACATTAAAAATCTCATGCTGTGAATCCATCAGTGACTCCGTTCCTGTGCATATTTTACTATTCTCCTGAGTCCCCATGGACTCTCCAGGTAACAGAGGTCTACAGCCCACAATTGCCTCCCAGAAATCTCTCACAAAGGCTGTGTCAGTGCCGGTGTAAGGGTTAATGTTTTTAAGGAAAGGCCCAAGTTTAGGGATTGCCATCTTCCTTACCACAAACCCTATTGCACCTCCAAAGGATGTATATATTTCTGGCGTGGAAAGACTTACTGCTGTTATCCAGGCTTCACTAGAAATCCACTGAATACCTGTAATATTCTGTTTAACTACCTCCATCATAAGAAGATATGCTTCCGTCTCTGGAAGAAAAGCCAAGATAACTTTGACAGTAGATTTTTTTATCATGTCAACAACATTCAGTATTCGACCCCTCTCATAGGTTCGCAGAATTGACTCCACAAAGGCAATACAAACTCCATGCTTTTCAACCTCTTCTCTAAAGGCTATAATTCCATTTCTTCCATATTCATCATCTGACTGTATGGCCCCAATCCACTGCCACCCAAAATGTCTGACCAGTGCTGCTAAAGCTTTAGCCTGGTAGTAGTCACTGGGGATTGTCCGGAAAAAAGTAGGGTATTTAGTTTTGTCACTCAGGCAGGCACATGTTGAGAAGTAACTGACCTGAAGTATATTGGAGTAATAAAAGCAGTATTAGGACATATACACAGTATACAAATAAGATATTTCTGTAAGCACATGCCTTGTTTTCTAAAGTACAACAAACGACATTTTCTTACTATTGGTATGTGAAATGGTCCAAATGTTCCAGCTAGAACTAAAGACTGGGATGATCCTGACTCGGCTATGAGGGCTGTTATAGGGGGAGGGCAGGCATTTGAATAAATCTCCTCGGGTCGGCTAAGCAATGATAGGCCAGCACTTAAGGTAATAGTAGGTGATGCACACGAGTTAAGGATGTTATATCCAAGAGTTATATTTGGCAGCAGAGTATGGTCGTTGTTTATTTCTTCAATGGCAAATGTCATCATTTGGGTCCAGCGAAAGGCTCGTAGGTCAAATCTAAAAGTGACAGGTAAATCAATAATCTCTAACCTAAATTAAACTGAACATTATGAAATAGTCAAAAATAATCATATTCACCCTTCACATGATGCTCGAAGTGGTTCCCTCTCAAATTTAGAAATTATGTTCACCTCTTTCTTGAAAACAGGAAAAAGCCCCCCAATAATGACATCTCCCTTCTTATATAAACCTGTCATATCAATCCTGCCCATAAGTTTGCACCCATAAGTTATGTTCAGGTAAATAGCAACGAAGAGCATCATCACCCCCAGCCCACACATATTTGTTCGGAATATTATGATGAAGACTATACATCATGCCCTTATAACTGTTTTCTATAGTATGTAGACATGCGCTGACTTGATGACAGCCAGAAATATATTAGCTCCCATGGGCATAGGATCTCACCCAGGTATGACAAACGAGGGAATAGATTGCAGTATTGTAATATTATGTGGTACAGTGTGTATGCATAATAGAGATAGACGCACACACACACACACACACGCACACACACACACACACACACACACACACACACACACACAACTGATTCCATGTCTGTCCTACATAACCTTGTCATGTACCATAAGTTTGTGTGTAAAGCTCGCAATATGCTTGCTTAAAGCTATCCGTACGCAAGATGGTTACCATGTGTATCGGGCGAGTATCCTGCGTTCTTTTGGAGTGTAGTTTGTGCGTGTTCTCAGAAATGTAGGTTGCGCATAAGTGTATTTGTGCGGTTCTAGTTTTGACATTAAAGGTGCTACATTTGTTGTTTATGTTTATTTTTTTTTTTATGTATCAAAGGAGGTATAAGAAATATCAGTTTTGATGACATGTCAAAGGCCAGAGCAGCAGGAGTGGTATTGCAAACGCATTACCGCACCGTTGTGATGAAAAGAGAGCTGAGCCGGATGGCAAAGCTCTCGATCTACCGGCAATTTTCGTTCCTACCCTCACCTATGGTCATGACCGAAAGAACTAGATCATGGGTACAAGCGGACAAAATGTTAGTTTTTTTCAGGAGGGTGGCTGCGCTATCCATAAGGAACTCGGAGTAGAGCCGCTGCTCCTTTGCGTCGAAAGAAGCCAGTTGAGGTGGTACGGGCATCTGGTAAGGATGCCCCCTAAGCACGTCCAGCTGTGAGGAGGCCTCGGGGAAGACCGAGTCAGAGCTTGCTAATGTTGCTCGGAAAAGGGAAGTTTGGGGTCCCCTGCTAGAGCTGCTGCCCCCTCGACCCGACTCCGGGTAAGCGGATGATGAATGGATGGATGGTACCCCACCAGATAGTATTGTAGCACCATAGCATCCTTGAAGTATTGGAGAGTGAGATTTATGTAATTTATGGCTGCTGCGCAACTGTTTTGACATCGTAACACATGGTTATGAAATAGACTAGGCTCTACACTGGTCAACATGCCTACATGATCACTGGTCAACAACACACGCCATTATATATCTCCCTATTAAAAGAAAAAAAGCAAACCGCTCTGAAATATGCCCCATCCAAGAATAGTTAATGTACAATCCTATGTTATGTGCAACGGAATTGTCAAGCTTTTAGGGAAAATGCAGAAATGGTGCACGTTTTAGGCTACACATGGTTTGACATCCTCAAAGCTTAAGAGGGGTGTCGTAATTTTTTGCTTTTCTGAAGTGAAAAAAGCAAGAGGAGTTACCAACATAAACACACACAAGAACAGGACATCACAGGGATACTATCTGATGATCCAAGTTGGAAACTAACTTTACTGTATGGTACGAAATTATATCCAGATCGATGTGAGACAAATCCTGGTGCGCTAAACATATGTCTAAAGCAAGCCAAGATAATAAAAACTAAACATTATCTTAAAATAGAATCATGTAGGCTATTTACTTACCCTGTTATGTAAGAACATTTCTGTTCCTGTAGTCTCTAGCTGAGATTACAGTATAGTCTAGAAACCCTGTTCGCATTAGCGTTTTCACAGCCACCCTGCTGGTGGACCAATCAGGGTGGGTTAGTGAGATGACGTTAAGTCAAGAATGTTTCTAAATGGTGGTAGAGCTAGATGAGGCAATCAAAACAGTTGTAGCAATGCCGATTGGTTATGGTTGTCAAATAATTTCGAAATTACTGTAACCAGAGGTCTAGGAGGCCCGCTTCTCAATGGAGCGTGGCCATATTCACAAAGTGAATATTGTGTCTGGTAACAAGGCTAACATTCTGCAAGATTGTATGCTCTCCTTGGAACACTACCAAACATTCTTACTCCTCTCGCCCTACCTCTCCTTCTCCCCTGTTCTAACTACTCCTCTCCCTGGTCCTCTTCCTTTCTCTGGCCCAATCCCTCTCCCTTTGGGAGCCAAGCCAAGCCAGAATTTGGTACCACCTAAGGTGGCAAAATCTCTTTGGTACCAGTTTGTTTGTAGAGTCCATATAAGTACTTTGAAACATGATAACCATTTCAAATTAGTAGTTTTACTTATTTTTTGGGACAATCATTGTTTTTGCTATTATCGTCCTACAGTATCTCCACAGCAGGTGTGTATGAAGTCTATTGTAAGAGGTAGCCATACATGCTATATGTTGATTTTTTTCAGGACAGTCAGGGCTACCCAGATCTGCATTAAATTGACAATAGTTATATAGTTGAACATTGCCCTGGGACACAATGTTGTGTAGTGGAGAAAGCAAAGTAATACAGACAGTAAATCAAAAGACAAGAACAGCATCACAAAGGGGTGCTCCAAGATTATGGGAGTCCAGCTAAAATACTTCGATTCACTCTGGAAGAGATACGTGGTCAAGAAAGCTAAAAGTATTATTAGCCTAAACAGACCACATCCTCTCAGACAAATTTGTTCTGCTGCCCTCAGGCTGGCGCTATCATGCCCCCCTGAGGAGAAAAAATCCCCTCTAACTCCTTTATTCCTTCAGCAATCTGTCTAAACTGAATTGCCCATTGTGGGATAAATACAGTTTTCTGAATCTGAAATCAACCTTGATAACAGTCATAGTGGACCAGTGGAAGCATGCAGCCATTTGCAACCTGTGGAGAGACATTCTATAGACATTTATGACCTGTCAATCGCGTCAATAATAACCAATCAGATTATCTGATTTTGCTTTGCAATGGCTGATGTCCCACAAACAAAGCAGTTATATTGTTGACTAAAGTAGAGAGACAGAGTGACATGGTAGACTTATTTGATAAGAAGCACACTGCAATAGTATTAGTAATATGAGAGAGAATATCATAGAATGTCCCACAAGCTACAAAGGTTTCTGGGACATTAGCAACCGTAAATCGGAAAGTCTATAGGTGCTAGGGGCGATGATATATGTTACCTGCTATTCTCTACCAAAAATGATTATTTTTGCAGGTATGCTGATGTTATACTGGATGCAGGGACCCACAGCACCAATGGTTGTACGGGAGCTTATGGCCGGCAAGCTTCCCGATAGGCAAAGCCTATCGAGCTATTGATAGGAGAAGCCTATAGGTTTTAGTGTTTGTAATGTACATTGGCGAGTCCAGGGGGTGCATGGGCCCCAATGTGATTGCATTATCTGCATTACTGAGAATAGCCACTGTAACAGTAAGTAGTTGAAACAGATCCTGTTTGTATGTGTTACTAAGGGACTAAAATTACTATTTTCTTACGTGTTAAGATTAACACATTAACTCCCCCAACGTTAAAGTTAATGGAAACTGGAAATGGACACTTGCACATGCCCAAATTCAACACCAAACTAGTTATTACATTTTTATTAATCGCTTTGGGCAGACAAAGATACAGTATGCAAGCTTGAAAAGCCATGCAGGTTTTCACCAAACTAGTTAACATCTTTATTACTCACTATGGACACAGACTGATAAATACATGTTCATTAAATGCTAAATTGAATAGCAATCACATTATTTAATCTCATACTGCTATTGCAAGAAAAAGTTAAATAAACTAAATAAGCATTCGAATATACTAAATCAAGCATTGATTAGTGTAGAGCACACATTACAATAGACTGTGGTCTGAATCAGCATATGAATCAATGGCTAAGTGCACATGCACACTAGTATTGCACGATTGTTCCGACTATGGCAATATTCCGAATTCGATAGGTGTGATGTAAACAGCAAATTCCATTTGGATATACAGAAGTAGGCCTTTTTCTGAATTTCTGATTACGGCACGTGTAACGTTTAACACAGGAGTAAGACAACCAGGGATAAACGTAACAGAGGTTAAATCAACAAACTTAAACACAAACAATAACCTGCGAGGTGTAAACAAACCAACAGAACATAATAAGCAGGCTGATTACAAAACACAAAAAGGTGCAAGAACAGGGAGGGAAGGGCTGGCACGATACCTTGGGCGGTGGTTAGCGAACCGACGTGGCAGCGCGCCGGCGGAGAGAGAGCCTGGACACACCCCCGGACCTAGGTGTGACAGTACGTGGGATATATCAAATATTATTTGGGTTTTATGAGCATGTATACAGCTAATTCTGAATATTTGTTTAAAGTGGGGTTTTTACTACATTTTATGGCATTGGGTCTGTTGCCTGTTTATGTAATATATGTGCAGAACACAAATATATTATTTAATTGCATATAAGATGTTCCATTTGTCCATATTTAAGACCATTAATGCAGTTTGAAAAGTATCTTCCTCTGTAGGGTGAGCAAGTTATTTAAAGGGTGTGGCTTTTAGGATGTATAAATCAGAATATGTAAAGATGCATGTAAGTGAAATAAGAATTTTAAACAGTTTAGTTGGAATATTTTCATTTGTGGAATTAGGGCAAAAACCATAATACTGTGAAAATAACCAAAGTAACCAAGATCGCTAGCAATATGTTATTACAGATATTATTATCAGGGTTGGGTATGTATTATTTTTAAATGTCATTTGTTACAGTTACTAGTTATAAGACTAAAAATATAATCAGTAACGTAATTTTTGGATTATCAAAATTTTGTAACATCATTTTATTATTATCCATTACTTTTAGATTACTTTACGCCTAAACATCATTATTCTTTGAAATGCCATACAAAGCAACTTACTACTTTGGCGTGCCAAATTTGTATATTTTTGTGATCATTTATATTGCTCAGGGGATCAGATTAAAGTAGGATTTAATTTTAATTATTGATTTACGTTAATGAAAGTAAGAGAACAGATTATTGTTTTATGCATTTGTCCTCTGCAAACTTCCCTTTTAAATTTAAAGTAGTCCTAGAAATAATCATCTAATTAAAAAAAGAAATACTTGTAATCTAATTTCACTTATTTAGCTGGTAAATGTATAGTTTTTTTATTATATTATATTATATATAATAATATAATAATATATATAATATAATAATCCCAAACATGATTATTACATTGTATTACTTTTATACTCACATTTACCTTTTTAAGAACAAAATCTAGAACAAGAACCGAATCTCTGTATACCTAAAACTGGTAGAATTTACCTGTGTGCCTAGATACTGTGTTTCTAGTTCCAAAATGTCATTGTATTAATAGTCTTCTAAAATAAGTTTGTTTAATTGTCTATGTTTTGGTGCTCTAGTTTTATAATTATGGTCTAAATGGGCATCTATAAGAACACGCAAATATATGCTATTCATGAAAGCAAAGATCCCACTTGTTATCCATGTCTGCTAACTAAAGATAATGCTAGCGGCACTTTGCTGTAGTCGGGAACAGCTGCTCTTCCACGCCAGTAGTGTCTGTAGCATAAAATATAGTTCTGTATGAATCTCCCCCACACTTCAGTCATGATCGAAAATGTGTCCGTGGTGTACCCACATCACGCATGGTCTCCTCCTTATCATAAGCAGAAAGGAAGCCCAGGGTTTCCAGAAATCGGTTACTCGACAGCGTTGAGATGAGAAATGAATTGAACCCTTGCTCGAACCAGAAACTTTCCATCTCACTGTTATTTACCATCCCCCAGTAAACACCTCTCACATAGAAGTGCAGAAAAAGTCAAAGACTGGTGGACTTTAATATATTATTAAAACAATAATTATGTTCAATTGAAAAACGTCCACAGGTAAAATGTACCACGTGGCGGTTCTAGTGTTAAGTAATGCAGTTTCTTCACCTCACACATACAGTATCATCTATCTGCCTGCCTATATACTGTATGATCTTTTCAGATTTTCCCCATGACATGTTTCTTTGTATTTCTCTCTGGTTTGATAAAGATTATGTAACATTTTGGTGCAAAGATGCTAATCAATAAGCCAAATGCAGATGACAAAATGGCAAATATCTCCACAGCTACAGTGAACTTCCCAGGAGAGCTGACATAAGCTGGGATGAAGGTGATCCAGACAGCACAGAATATCAGCATGCTGAAGGTGATGAATTTGGCTTCATTGAAGTTGCCTGGCAACTTTCGTACAAGAAATGCCAAAACCAAACACAGTACAGCAAGGATCCCTATATACCCCAACACTGCATAGAAGGCAGCTTCAGAACCGGTGTTACATTCAAGAACTACCTTGTTATTACTGTATCTAAATACCATATCGGGAAAAGGTGGGTTTAATTTTAGCCATAACACACAAATAATTATCTGAGCCAAAGTACATGAGCAAACTATGATCCTCTGCTGAGCAGGACCAAACTTTTCTGCCAGTTTGTTACCAGGCAAGGTGGCTTTAAAAGCTGTCACAACAACAATAGTTTTACCTAAGACACAGGAATTACAAAAAGCAAAGGTAACACCAAAAGATGTGTGTCTCAGCATGCAGGTCCAGGATGTGGGTCTCCCTATAAATGTCAGAGGAGCTCGCAGGTAATATCTAAATGGAACCAAGTTTAATACATTTAGAAGCATTAGATAAAAGTTCAAAACACTTCTGGAAGAGTTGCAATTAATTACATTTACCCATCACATTTCACTCCAGATGGTTCATTTTCAAATGTAGAAGTGCTGGTCTTGTCTATGTTGAAAATAGGAAATATTCCTCCAATCATGATATCTCCCTCCTTAGATAAACTAGGCAGGTCAAACTGACCCATAAGTTCACAGCCAAACGTTATGTTCAGGCAGACAGCTGATAATGAGAAAAGCGTGTCCAGATTAGACAGTAGGTAATAAAAACATATTTAAAAAAGTTTCCCTTTCATAGATTATATATCCACGTTCAGTTCAGTTTGCTACCGTTCGGTAACGTAGCAGTAGTCAGTAGGCTATACCAGCAGGTAAAAAATATTGGCACGGTACACAGATTCACCTTCTTGACAATAGTTCTATGCTTCTTGACTTGTAGGCATATAAGATAGCAAGCAGCACAGCCAAACCAACTGACTGTTGGATTGTCATAAAATTATCAAAACTTATAAAACCATGTATCACAAGCTTTTACCGTACCCTACAGAGACCAGACAGAGAATGCGCGAAATACGCGGAAATGTTTTTTGGACATAGCCTAAAGATGGTATTACTTTTTTTCATAAATAGACTGTTAATACATCCATCTTTTGATTAATCTACAATGGTTTGTATACTGTTCTGTTCTCAAGGCTACCTCAAAATTAGACGTTTCCGTGACTCTACAGTATATTTGCCTTTCACATGAGAGGCGGGCGGGACGGATATCGGGATGCTACTTCCCATGTGAAAATCCCTAACCTTGTCAGATTGTCCTACTACCATAGCAAAAAATTTGATTTTTTTGATGTATAATTAATATCCCCGGATTAATTTAAAAATGATAATAAATATAGCCCAATGAGAGAGAAAAAAGGGTAACCCTGTGTATAAACCGCACCCGAGTATTAGCTGCAGAATGTACGACAGTTTGCAAAATCAATGTATTAACCGCAGTTAATAGCCGGGAAATTACGGTAGTCAGGCGAAAATGAAAAAAATATATATTTATGCTGTATTTGAGCTTAATTTACTAAAGAGCAATGTCATCCACATTAAATATTTAACCTGAATTGAAATATCACAGGGGTTATCTACATTTTAATACCAAAATGTGCTTTTCTAACATCATCAGAACTGCAGAAACACAACCAACATGCATGGGCATGATTGTGCGAGGTAAAAACCATAGAATATTGTTTAGGGTTTAAGAGGATTTAATGTAACCAAGATTTGTAAATAATTTGCACAATAATACAGTAGTTCCTAATCATAAATCAGTATGTTGTGTATAAAAAGTTATAATTTTGTAATAAATTATTTGGGAAATATTTTTTAACCCTTTCCAATGTGGCTCGGGAAAGGGAGGTTTGGAGTTCCCTGCTGAAGCTGCTGCCCCCGCGACCCGACTCCGGATAAGTGGATGAAGATGGATGGATGGATGGATCTTTTTTAGATTTTCCCCATGACATGTTTCTTGGTATTTTTCTCTGATTTTATAAAGATGATGTAACATTTTGGTGCAAAGATGCTGATCAACAAGCCAAACCAAACATATTGTAGCTAGGATTCCAATGTAACCCAACACTGCATAGAAGGCAGGTGATCAATTTGGCTTCATTAAAGTTATCTGGCAACTTTCGTGCAAGAAAAGCCAGGACCAAACATATTGCAGCA
>JAODUE010005039.1:0-10267 GCA_027564755.1 Amblyopsis hoosieri | reverse complement strand
AACCTCTGCAGCAATGCTGGCAGCACTCATACGTCTATTTCCCAAAGACAACCTCTGGATATGACGCTGAGCACGTGTCAGCTCTTCTGAGGCTGCAGGGGTTATCTACAGTATGGGGCTACTGTAATATTGTCTGTACATAGTATGCTTGGTCATAGGGGGACAGGATGGTCCAGTGGTCTGGGCTCTCAGCCGGAAGGTCGTGGGTTCGAACCCCGGTGTTGACCTACCTGTAAGATGCCTAACCCCCTACCCCCTAACTGCTCCCGGTGGTTGGTTGCACCTTGCATGGCATCAGTCACCATCGGTGTATGAATGTGTGTGTGAATGGGTGAATGTGAGGCAAAATACTCTAAAGCGCTTTGGATAAAAGCGCTATATAAATACCATTTACCATTTGGTCTAAATCGGGCCCTCTGTGACTCAGTGCCCGCACGAGAATGGTTCTAGGGTGGGTAAACATACTCTTTACTTTTTACTCAACCGGTAAGATGGAAACTATGGCTGGAAAGTTAGAAGGCACTGTTTGCATAGCTTACGGTACGGTTTTTTATAAATGTATTACTCCCTGATAATCCGCCTCAAATGCAAAGTAGCCTACTTGCTGTTTTTCTTTTCGACGAGTGGAGGCGGAACTGCAGCTACACTTCCACGGTACCGTACGCGTCCAGGTTGGATATCCGGTACCAAAGAATTAGCTAATTGTCTCAGTTTTACTCAAATATAGTTATTTACAGTGCATGGAAATTATACGACATCTTAAAAACAAACTATTCACATACATTGTATACATGACAATTAAGTATCTTGTGAAAGTTAATGTCAAATGTGAACTACCGTAATTTTCTGACTATTAACTATATTAACTGCAGGTCAATATTTTAAGTAATTTTTAGAAATAAACTTGTCTATTAACCGCACCTGTGTATTAACCACAGTTTATTCAATGTTACGTCATCGGGTTGGAGGTATTTTCATGTAAAAAATGTAATAAAGTCGGACACCAACCACTTCAATATACCGGTATTTGCTAGCTAGGCTACGTAAATTATGGTAGGTTACCATTGTTTGCTACTGTGTTATTAACAAGCCAAGTCACCAACAAAAAGCATGGCTAAAAAAACGGCGTTAATCTGTGCAGGAGATACGTGAACATCCTCAATGTGTATTTTGGGCAGCCTCCTACTCAAAGTCTATACTACTGCCAGACGGATTTACCTGGATTTAACTCAAAGGCCAAATCATTTTGCTCACCTGTTCTTCATATATTTCCAAGTTCACTTCGGGTTATATTTTCTCTGATCCGTTTCTCCGTGTGTCTCTCAAATTTACCGGGCTGCTGGCAGCATTATGTGGTTCCTTCCGGGTGACACTTTCTATCGGGCAATCATTTTTTTCTCATGACACCGGCAATATGGAGAATTGCATGCATTATCAAATCACGAGTATATTCCAGAACCAGCGACACACAACCTAATTCCTGCACAAGTTTCGTAAAGACTTTGAAACGCGTCTCCCGAATGTATGTGGATCCGAGAGGGCACCAAGACTTGTTGTGGACTAATCTTCGACCGCGAGGGCCTGGAGCAATCTATGGATGCAACACACACGGTGGGCTGCGAGCCAGCGATCAACGTGAAGAAAATATAACCGCATGGGCAGCTTTCATTGCATTTGATTTAATTTAATGTTGTACATGTTACCTCACAGACTGTAGCCTATACTCTCACCGATGCAGGCAAGGCTGTAAACAGTTAGACATGAGGGTGGATACTCTTGGAATCTGGGTGGTTATTTTAACACCAGTTCCTGCATGTTCTTTGATGGAGTTTAAGTAGGAGGAAACAATGTGTCCAAGTTTAACAAATCAGCTTTAATAGTAGATCAAAGATACAAGTCAGAGCTCTGGGTCCCTTCTATTCCCTGACCGATAACATGCAATATCAGCAGTTCACGAAGTCTGACTCCTATCTTGCTTCAAACCCAGGGCTTATATAGCACATAGGCGTGGTGTGTGTGTCCTTGGTGGTTGGTGTTGTTACTGAGACACCCGGTGGGGGCCAGCCTCCTCCTTGGTGGTACGGCCCCGTTGTGGAATGGCATGTCACAGCTCTAGACACAGACAACTGCAGCGTGGCATACATCACTCGCGCACATAGCATACTTCATAGCATACAATCTTTCATATTGACATAATCCTGACTCCACCAGTTTGGTAGTTTCTTATCTTTTTCCACAAGGTCAATACATGCTGTTTTTTCTCTGTAACTTTCCATTCTGTCCCAACCTTGTTTTTCAGTCTGTTCACTTTTAAGCAATAACGTAGCACACTCTTAAGCCCTTATAAGAATGTCTAACATGTTGAGCACAATTTTCCCACAATACTTGGACTAATCAGAAATACTAAGTTTTTTTTCTATATCTGCTTATTTGAATGTAGCCTACAAAAAGTATGTATAGCTTTTTAAAAGCAAAAGGTTAGCAAGTTGAATAGGTTACGGTAACATCTAACAAAAGTGTAAAGGAAATATAGCCTAATTTTCAAACAAATTTGTTTTGTCATTCAAAGTAGATGGTTTGTTTAATTTAAATTGTGTCGTCCATACATTTTTTTTCACTTTTTTGGAGAGAGGGGGGAGCAATTTGAGTGGAGTGCAATGCAAATTGCGCTGAGCGATAATGAGCGGACCAGCCTGATGTGGCTTTGAGCAAGGGGAGCGGAGGGGTGAACAGCTCCATGAGCAAGGAGCTGAGATTCTCACCGCTCCACTCCACTCATATGCTCTGGTATCTACATAGTCTGTGTATAAAACAGCTGTATTTTTACTAGCACTAGCCTATAGCTACTCATATTTGGAAAAAAATAGGTCTATAACCAAATGCCCTACAATGGGAGTAAAATGGTGTAACCGGTTACACCATTTGACATTTCAACTTAAAATCAAATATGACCGCATCATGGCCAGCTATGTAACATCTGACCCTGTTGTAAAGATTTCAAACTGAATATTTAAAGTAAATACTAATATGAATTACTTAAATATTTCAAACTCCGACGGCCCGCCTGCGGGTCGTTCACCATCTTGGTTGGGGAAGTTGTGTTGTTAACATGTTTAACTTAAAAGTTATTCTTCATGCTATATACCGTTAGAAAGCTATAAATCTTACAATTTGATGTAAAAGAATTCAAGATACGATTGTAACATCAGGTACACTCAATGGATATGTCAGACCACCACCTGCAATAAAAATTGAAACAACTCACCATCTAAGCCTCTCGGTAAAACCCTCATGTATTACATTCCAAAGAAAATGGTCTTGTTACGTTCGAAAAGGTCCATACAATCCAATCCAGTAATATTTTAGGTCAAAACAAATAACTTTGTGAATAAATACCCCCGATCTGCTGTTGCAACATTCATATTGGCTGGCAGACGTGCCTAATTGTTGTCTTGAGACAATGTGATAATGTGACCGAAGGGGGCACTGGAGAGGAGATGCGACATTGTGGAGAAGGAAGAAGAGGAAGAGAGAACAGATTAAAAATACACGCATTCCTGGTCTCTCAGCCTGCAATAGCCAATGAGAGCCCTCATTGTAAGTGCCAGCCTCTATTCTTTCGTGTGAAGACAGAGCAAGTTGCAACCAGCTGTATTGATGACCAGTGCATCGTGTAGCCAATGAAATGACCGTGAAAAAGATAAATAGGTTTATATAGGCAGTGGATGGTAACTAGGCGAAATCTTTCTGCGTAAAGCTTAATATGTTGTTGAACCTGGTTTTGTGCATCATGCGTTAAAGTTAGTTTTGATATCACAACGGCGAAGAAGATGGCTAAGAAGACCAACTAAACTCTTCAAGAAGCAGTGGAAGCGTGTTTTCGGCGTGAAAGCGACTACATAATAATTTGGAACAGTGCATTTTGAGTTTATTTTGGGAAAATAATAGTTTTCATTGGGTGTTTTTTTTTTTCAATGAAATTTGACTTATGATCTAACGGTTGATGACTTTAAAATCATACTGACTGTCATTTGCATCGATCTATTTAGGAAAATCAGTGTAAAATATAATTTGCATAATAATTTGTAACACAGTGTAATGTCTGAATGGCTTGGTTTTTGACAAAGGAGAGATGATTATGTCTACATTATCATGTTTGAATCATAAAATACTGTATCTGCTGTAGATTTGCTCAATTGTGACATGGTCACATACGCTATTCTATAGCGTATATATTGTATTTTTTTCAACATTTTCCACAATATAAAAAATTCTACAGTATGCTAGTGTCTCCATATTTAATGTGAAGGTGTTCAAGGTAGAGAAGGACAACCAGCACAAGCACAATAGGCTAGAATATAGAAATTTGAGCAAGCCTAATTTTGAATGGAATATATCTTGAAAAGTCAGGCTATGCAGATATTATAACCTCCTATTTAGATTTAATAGCCATATGAAACGATTAGGGGCGTAACAGTTCACCAAATCCACGGTTCGGTTCATATCTCTGTTTTTGAGCAACGTTAATGTTAATTATTATTCTTTTTTTTTTTTTTTTTTTTTTTTAAGCAGTATAATCTGGGATTCTTTTTCTGGCCTTGCTTACATTCTGTAGAACTGTCTTCTTTTTGCCATTAGATGGCACATTAGTACCAGCTTCTCAGCCAAACAAGAACACTGTTCTTGTTGCTACCCACACATGCGCGCTATGCTGTAGCGCCAGCAGTAGGTAAACAAAACGATGAGATCGGATTACTTTATTTACAACACCCTGCTAAGGAAAATATTCGACTATATCCTTAACAGGCTGCATCTGTAGCAGGTTGGGTGCGTGTCTGTGCGGACACGAAACCGTGGATGTTTGTATCATGGTTTCGGTTTCAGAACCGTTACCTAGAAACGATGTATACTGTTACTGTACTATAGAGATCATATTTTGACGGCGTACAATGTAGCTTCATGTGAGTGTACGGTAAACAGGTTTCTATAGTAATTGCACAAACGTGTAGCACAATATAAACGCTGGATGGTGGTGTGATCGCAGTCACAATTCACCTCTAACCTACGAGCATGAATCATTCGCTGGCTTTTTTTTCGACCAGTTTGGCTAGTGTCTTGCCTGTTATCTTTAGCTAGCTGTGATGACAAGGTAGCATATGGGAGTGTGTTTTTATTTTCTACGCGCATGGGTGGAGTATAGTTATGGTAACAATAAACATTTTAATTTCACAATGTACTAAATGTTTATAGATTACTTACAGCACTTTAACATAGCACTTATGAATTATCTAAAAATGTATGTTAATTTTTTTGTAAATAATTAGTTATTCTTGAACTAAAGGCTTGTTGATGACCTATTGAAGAACATTATAAAGTGTTACCAAATAAGGTACATTAAACAAAACATTTGGGGAAAGTGTGTGTGATGTGGGGCCAGTGTGGGACAGAAGCATCTCTATAACTATTTAGATTAATACTTTTGTGGTTATGTCCCGTGTATTACATATTTATCCCTAAACCTTACAGGATACCTTTCTGTGGCGTGCTAGTATGTGGATAAGGAAGCTTCCTGTCAGTGCTGACAGACTGCTATATGCAGGTCTGCTGTTAGTCCTGTTGATTCCAAGTAACTCATCTGGTGAGTAAATTATGATATATTAAAGTGAAAGGCAAATGATCTGTAATTTACAGTGTTATTTACTATAAAGTTGTGCTTTAAGACACCATATACAAGCCACTGCCAAATTATCTTATTGTCTGTATTCCATGGTTTACAATTTGCTTTGATAAACTTAATCGTCAATGTCAATGTTAAGGCTAAATGTATCTCCTAACTTTCCGATTTACGAGAAACGCCTATACTTAATGGCGGTGACCTTATTGTAGAATTCCAAATTTTTGGTCAGGGAATATTTCACAAACAAATGTTAATGCTAAAATTATCTTCTAATTTGTGAAATGTTAGGGTTAGTAAAAAAAAAATCCTAATCCCCCGGACACATATCGAGAGACAATGAAACATCCGTTAGATTCAGTGTCTTAAAGGATCAGTGCTCCCTCCAGCCCCGTTATGCTGGTGTCTGAATGACCATGGACACTGTTTACCACTAAGGCAATAGGTGATACAGCCTTGGATGCTGAGCCTCCTCCAAATAAATGCAATACATATATTTGCCCTGACGAAGGCCTATATGGCTGAAACACATAGGAGTGTTTTTATTGTTACAATGACTGTTTAGCCTAGTTTTAATAATGGCGTTACCTATAATACCATCTTGAGTGACTTAGATTGTTTGTCACAAATATTGGTACCACTTTACAATAAGATGAACCTTAGAAAGGGTTTATGAATGATTTATAATAAATGTATTAGGTGATGAGCTCTTTATACATCAATAATAAATAATTTAGTTATAACACTAGATAAAACTCTTAAACCTCAGATTGGGTAAGTATCTTATTTGGTCTTCTCCATTAGCTACTATCCTTAGTATCTATTGTTCACTTAGTTGATTTCATCCATCCATATTGATGTATCTTGACATCTAATGTATTACAATTTATTTATGAGTTCCGAACATTATCAACTGCTTAAAGGGAGCTTTATTGCAAAGTGTAAAATAGGGCTGCCGCGATAATCGCAATATTGCAATACCGCGGTGTTGCTAACCCAACCGCAGGCTGTGGCAAGCAACTGCCGTTACCGCAATGTTTACATTGTATATTTTTCATGAGGCTAGCCCATCGAATATGACGTCTGATCTAGGGTGTGTGCGCTATTGAAGCACAAATTCCCCCAGCGGGTTGTAGAGGGGGTTGTAGCCTTTGGGAGTGTATGTATTTACAACACTCCAACGTTTCGCTTTACAGTACTTTACTGCAGTTTAGTAAAGTGCTGTACTTCTGAGAAGCTCACCATGCAGCGCGCACACACTCGAGTGAAATGAGAAAAATATATACATAAAACTATTTTTTAGAAATAAAAAACTGAAAATTGGCATGTGCATATGTACTTTGTGCATGTGTACTATGTTATGAAGCCCATACAAATCTCTGGTGCAACCAATTACCTTCAAAAGTCACAGAATTAGTGAAATGATGTCCACCTATGCGCAATCCAAGTGTCACATGATCTGTCAGTACATAGACACCTTTTTTGATAGGCCCTAGAGGCTGCCACACCTAAGCAAGAGGCACCACTAACCAAACACTGCCATGAAGACCAAGGAACTCGCCAAACAAGTAAGGGACAATGTTGTAGAGAAGTACAAGTCAGGGTTAGGTTATAAAAAAATGTCAAAATCTTTGAGGAGCACCATCAAATCTATCATAACCAAATGGAAAAAACATGCCACAACAGCAAACCTGCCAAGAGACGGCCGCCCACCAAAACTCACGGACCGGGCAAGGAGAGCATTAATCCGAGAGGCAGCCCAGAGACCTAAGGTAACACTAGAGGAGCTGCAGAGTTCCACAGCAGAGACTAGAGTATCTGTACATAGGACGACAATAAGCCGTACGCTCCATAGAGTTGGGCTTTATGGCAGAGTTGCCAGAAGAAAGCAATTACTTTCAGCAAAAAACAAAATGGCACGTTTTGAATTTGCGAGAAGGCATGTGGGAGACTCCCAAAATGTATGGAGGAAGGTGCTCTGGTCGGATAAGACTAAAATTGAACTTTTCGGCCATCAAAGCAAACGCTATGTCTGGCGCAAACCCAACACATCACATCACCCAAAGAACAAAATCCCCACAGTGAAACATGGTGGTGGCAGCATTATGCTTTGGGGGCGTTTTTCAGCAGCCGGGACTGAGAAACTGGTCAGAGTTGAAGGAAAGATGGATGGTGCTAAATACAGGGATATTCTTGAGCAAAACCTGTACCACTCTGTGCATGATTTGAGGCTAGGACGGAGGTTCACCTTCCAGCAGGACAATGACCCCAAATACACTGCTAAAGCAAAGTTTAAGGGGAAACATGTAAATGTGTTGGAATGGCCTAGTCAAAGCCCAGATCTCAATCCAATATCTGTGGTCAGACTTAAAGATTGCTGTTCACAAGTGCAAACTATCCAACTTAAAGGAGCTGGAGCAGTTTTGCAAGGAGGAATTGGCAAAAATCCCAGTGTTAAGATGTGGCAAGCTCATAGAGACTTATCCAAAGCAACTTGGAGCTGTGATTGCCGCAAAAGGTGGCTCTACAAAGTATTGACTTTAGGGGGGTGAATAGTTATGCACATTGACTTTTTCTGTTATTTTGTCCCATTTGTTGTTTGCTTCTGTGAGATTTCGAAGGACAGAGGCAACAACGAGAGAGTAAGGAATAACAAAAAATGTTTAATCTACACAACGTACAAAACAACACAGGCATTAAAGCAAAATAACCTGCAAGGATTACACGGAAACACAAACATTTTAAAGACACGCTGACAGCAATCATCCACATATGAGACAGGTGTGGGAGGCCCTGATTGTCACCTCTCTCAGATCAGCTGTCAGTACTCCGGGGAGCGCGTGCGAGAGTGCGCTAGAGCGGCGGGCACTGCCCCGCCCCAGGACTGCGGCGTGACAGCTTCACAATAAAAATATAAAAACATCTTCCAAGTTGTGGGCATGTTCTGTAAATTAAATGATGCAAATCCTCAAACAATCCATGTTAATTCCAGGTTGTGAGGCAACAAAACACGATAAATGTCAAGGGGGGTGAATACTTTTGCAAGGCACTGTACATTCAGAACACCAGTTCTAATCTCGTAGAAAGCCTAAACTGTTGCACAATTGTCTCACCACGGAGTGAGATCACGTTGCCTATAAATGCCCCAGAATCACACTATTTCGAAAGCTCTGCGCCACGAACTTGACCATTCAAAACAAAAACAAAAAAATGGCGATAATACCGCAGACCGCGGTATTGGGCCAACCTAAATCACTGCATGTACATTTTCTTCACCGCGACAGCCCTAGTGTAAAACGCATTGCCATTTTCTAATTAATGATTAATATGTGTAACTGGCAAAGGGAACCTTATTGCAAAGTTTCAAATGCATCACTATCTACTAATGAGTTACAAATATTTATAATTGGTAGCCTAAAACATAAATAAGGAAATCTTTTTTACGAAATCCCCGTGCACAAGGACAATCGTGCGGCGCGCACTGGATACCTGTTCAAAACGTGTTTCCACTTCCAACAGGGTGAGTGCGTAATTGTGTTTATTGTTGCTGTTCAAATCGGGTCTCGGAGCTGAACACAAACACAATCCCATATTAGCTCGTAATCACAGCTAGCTAAAGCTAACAGGCAAGACACTAGCACTGGTGTAAAAAATGTCGACGAACGATACATGCTCGTGTGGTTAGAGGTGGATGTGCGATCACGCCGTCAGCCATCTTAAAACTTGTGCTGCTAGTTTGTGCAATTACGGTAAAGATCTGTGTTTACCGTACTCTCACGTGAAGCTACATTGTACGGCGTCACAATATTACGATCTCTATAGTACAGTAAAATGATACATCGTTTCATATGTAGGGTACCGAAATTCGTTTCCAAGTTGGAACCAAATAGAAAATGGCAAGAACCGGGTACCTTTAAAATAAATAATATTTCGGTTCTGCTAGTCTGTTCCAAAATGCTATTTAATTATTAGAAATAGCTTTAGCTGATGCGTAGCAATCTGTCTATCACGCTGTACGCGTCATCGCTGCAGTGTATTTCAGAACCTAGCATACATGTACATCGACAGTGTGAAAGATGGATCTTGCTTAACGGTCAAAAGCGTGGCCTCATTTTAAGAAAGAAAACGGCGACAAGGCAAGTTGCACATTTTACCTTTTGATCTGCCAGCAACTGATACACGACAGCTGAAATAATGTCACGTAATTTGACCAATTTTACTTAACTTGCATGCAAGCCAAACTGATGGGACACTTCTGTTTACCTCTTTGAGGCATCTGTTTCTAATTTTTTTCCTAACCCAAATCCATCAGATCAACTTCCTTATATATGACGATAGCGATCACAACAAACAAAATCACATGAACCGTCCCTCTGCTCCAGCTCTACCTGTAGTGGAGCTGAATGCCCCGTGTAGAGCACCAGCTAAAGCTGAAGCCACGCTAAAACAATTAATAGTTTTCTAGCGTTATGAGCTTACGTTTTATTTGTTTTATTTTTGTTTTATTTTTTACTTTGCTTTGTTAACAATGCGCGCCGCCGCTGATCTAAAAATAGATCGTATTTTTGCTCTCTGAACAACGATAGGCCTATG
>JAODUE010005038.1:0-10268 GCA_027564755.1 Amblyopsis hoosieri | reverse complement strand
GCACTTTGTGTTACATGAATTTGTATGAAAATTGCTATATAAATAAAGATTGATTGATTGATTGATTGATTGATTGACTTTATTTTAATTTCAGTTGAGTAGCCTACAGTATATTTTAAACTTTGTAAGGAGAGACAATTGAGAATTCACAGAGAAACTGACAGCCATTAAAAGCTATTGTTATCCAATTTTTACTCTTCAAAACGGCTTTAAAAAACACCTGTATGTAGATCAGTAAAACGTAAAGATGAAGCCCCGGTAGCTTGGAATTACTGGAAATCAAAACGGGCAGAATCAACAGCGGCTGCAAGACGAAAACGCACAGTAAATGTTGTGTCCCCCTTGTTTTCTTATATGCGAACCTCAGAAGGTTATGGGTAGTCAATATTAGACGTGATGAGGGTTCCACGTTTGAAATGAAAACAGGCAGCACCTGCTTGTGAATAACATTTCTATATCGACTAGGCACCCAACAATCACTTATTGGCAAATTAAAACCCTGCAGCATCTGTTAAGATACTTTTGTCACATCAGTTAGTAAAAAGGTATGTTTGAATTACAGTATGCACTACTGTAGTAGAACCTCAAATTCACGAGGCTCCTCTCTTTTCCTCATTGAACTCACTATCGTTAAGTACCTGCTTGCCGTATGTTGGAAACTTAAAAACACGAACAATACTGCAATTTCCACTCAATAGACATAAACAACGATAGTAAAATTAATTACACAAAATATTGTAGTGCATAACCTATTACGCCACATGGAAAACGTAACTTTCGATAACAACATTACCTTAATGCATATAGTTTTCGTGAAATAGCTTAAATACTTGGCTTTATCCAACTTTGTCAACACAAAGTCAATGAAAACTGGTTGAATATAATAGTATTATCTGGGGTGGAAACTGCAAAAAAATAAAATAATCGCCAGACTTCCAATATATTCCATATTGCACTGGCTGCTGTAACCCTGTTATGACCATTTCAGGTGGCAGTATTTAATGACTTCAGGTTTTGCTGCAGGTTTACATAATTTAGATATTATTTGATGACGGGAACACGCTTCCATTCACCACACCACATTACATAATACATTGTATATGGCAAGAAGAACGCTATCAAGTTGATAGCATTAATAAAAGTTAGATAGAAAGATAGTATCAACAAATATATTTGAATGTAAATTCCAGAGTGAATTTAATATAACTCTATCATACAATTCAAATCAATTCTCTTTGGTATCAACTTGTTTTAACTCTGATCATGTGACTAATTTCAAGTTCTGATGTAAATGGAATGGATGGCAAACCGTTGCCATAGGAAAGCGCCATAAGGGGTTGTGTGTGGTTGGCATTGGCATTCGTTTTCATCTTTTTGCGGTATTGCGGAGATAAGAGAGAGATGAGAAATACACGGAAAACATAAATAAAATAAAAACGGTTCTGATTTATCTGAATATTGGTAGGGACAATTTAATGTTCTTTTGAAATTGGTTGGGACGTGTCCATACCATCCCACCCTAAACCTACGCCTATGGTGTTTAGCCTACATCAGGGCTATTCAACCCCAGTCGTGGAGGGCCTCAGCTCTCCCTGCTCCAACACACCTGATTCAAATGAACGGGTCGTTATCAGGCTTCTAACAACCTTGAATCAGGCGTGTTCGAGCAGGGAGAGATCTAAAACATGCAGGGTACGGCCCTCCAGGACCGGAGTTGAATAGCCCTGGTATACATCAACATATTTTAGGGATCTCACTATTGCCTAGATCTGCTCCAGTGCTTTCACAAACCCGGCAGTATAATAGAAACCATACAGTATGAACCTGAACTACACAAAAGACTATACTTCTAGCCCATCAGTCACTACTACAGATTTTGATTAATCCATTAGATTGCTTTAAAAATGTTGGCTAAAACCATGAACTACAGTGGTTTCCGTTACAGACCTCACATAAAACATTTCCATGACCATCTGCAATTTTCCTTATATCGAAAGGAAATGAGCTGGAGTGGAAAACAACCTTCTCTTTCCTCTAGCCAAGCTAATTAAGACATACAGTACTGTAACACAAGACAAAGGCTCTTGCGACCAGTAAAACACATTTCCTCAAGCTATTCCACTACTAACTAATGTCTTGGTAGGGGGGAAACACAATCTTCAAAGTAACAGAAAGTGAAGGACTCACAATCAATGGCAGTGATTAATGATGTTTCAGCAACTGTTAGGTTTTCTCACAATTACCAATGATGCCTACCAGAAGCCAGGTTAAAATGTTGAGGTTTAAATACCTAAATTAAGTTTGAATCTCTAATCTTTTTATACTGTACTCTATACAGTATGGCGGATACTTTTTTTTTTCATATTTAGAGTGGATAACAGTATTTAGCTGAAAGGACCACTGAATACTACATTCATCAGCTAGCTCAAATGCATGGGTATAGATCTATTTTGAACACTGGGGAACATTTTGACACTTTATTTTCTTTATTCTGGTGAATTCTTATGTAACAAATTTTGCCTTTTCTGCATCAATGTAGGGTGGAAATGTCTATTTATTTAAATGGAAACATTAAATACAGGAACCTTGGCACAATTAAACATATATGGAATATAATGCAGTAAGGATTATCAAACATTTTGCTTGAGGCATAGGCCTATTTCATGTTTTTCAACACACATAGGCATGCTATAGTCTACTTTTCTGTCCTCTTTTCTTTGGGGAAGAACATTAAAAATACATTAATTTTAATTAATATATTAACCCATGGATTTTAATAGCGCTTATGTTGAAAACTTTCATCATATTCAAAACATCTGTGTTTGGGATGATATAGGCTAAATTATATCTGACTTAAAACAATAATAGTCTACTACACATGTTGGTCATAACCTATTAAAACTACAACTGGAGAATAAGACTGTTAAAGTCTCATTAAACTGTGTGGATAGGGTGCACAATCTGCGCATTAAAATATCTAACATAGGACATAACAGTCTGAACCAATAGTGTGAGCCTATTCTAGGTTTCGACTACACTGTCAAGTGGTTTAATACGCATATGGGCTAAGTAGTACTACGACATCATCAGTGCGTCTTTCATGTTTTTATTTGGGGGGGGACAAATACATTTGTCATTAATATTGAGGGGGACGCATCCCCTGCATCCCCCCTGAATCTACGCCTATATGCTCAAATGTGTATGATGATGAAAGAAATTAGAATTTTAATTGTTCTAACGTAATTGTTGTACAGGTGGTGTTGTTGCAGAGGAGAAAATTGAAATGCTTCGGTCTTATGGCTGTGCAGTGTTCCTGACAGTGTTTGATGCATGCTTTTACTGTTGATGAGCACTTGACCAAGCATAGCCAAGAATGTTAACAGACTCTGTTCAGATTTAACTGGGACGTAAGCCTGATTGGCATAATCGCCATGCCTGTTCATGCCAACAATCTGACTAGATGACCAGAAGTACGTCCTGTGCAGAAAGTCATGTAATAATTTACTACTAATAAAGGAGCAGCGTTGACACATGACATTGCCACAAAACAGTTTTCGGCTGAACTCTCCAAAATGGCAAATGCATAAATAAACTAAAGTGGATTTACAGTACTGTATACAAATGCAAAGCCTGACCCAATGAGCTAGGACAAAAAATGAAGACACTACTTGTGCGATTCACTACGACAATGTAGTGATTTAACTTAACATCTAGAATTAAAACAGACAATTCATGCAGACCAATTATGCACTGCTGTTCCGTCAACTGCCTCAGTCAAACACTGTGAGCACTGTTATGGTGTTAATGTCTCCTTAGAGTCTATTTCCATGTCTATTCTGTAAGTATTACAATATATCATATTACCATACTGTATACTGTATCTGACATTGTAGCTGCTCATTACAACGCATGGAAATTCTAGAAATTATTTGCATCAAAGCTGGGAGAGGTCCCCAGCATTAACATGAATAGAATCTGTACATGCTAAATTGTCTAATTGGATGAAAACTGAGATGGATTCACAGCGTATCACTACATGTTCCATATACTGTAGAGCATCATCCATTAAATCATAGAGTGGATATATATATATACCAATATGACCTCAAATTAAAAAGAAAAATTGATTTAGCTCCCTTCACATTTTGTGTTCATGCACATTTAGAATAGGGGAATATTGCACGACTGAAGACATTGCTTTTCAGTCAGCTGAATGATTTACGAGCTATATATTTTGTGTAATGTAAATGCCATAGACGTCCTTCTAGTAGCTGGGTTTACATGGACAATTTTTTGTCTTTCCGAATAGAATCTTTCCAATTGACGGTTTCGGATTACCTGTTTACATGGGATGTCACCAAAGGGGCCTGGTGTTTGCATGCTCTGTCGCAACTGATCGGAATTGATGTTAAACATGCACATATTATCTAGCTCATAATGTAACATGTCCGGCTAGCAGATGGTAAAACCGGTTTGCTTCTAGTTGTAGGTACATCGGAGAGTGAGGCTATTTGTGTGACTGGTGGAGAAATGTACGGCTCCAGATGAAGTCAACGTACAAACTCCTATTCACTTATTTGATTTGTCCAGACTTTGTACCGTTCTTATAATACATCCATGCTTTGTACAGTGGCTGTGCAGAATAGTTTACCTTCATCACACAAAATGTAAGACGGGACATGCGCATTAGAACGCAACCAGGAAGTAATCGGCTTAAACCGTTACATGGTAGAATTGATCTTTCAATCGGGTCATGGAACGTGTTATACTACCCCCCTGCTATATCGAGTTGGACGTTTCTCTTCTGATCATGGTGTTCATACAGTATGTAGCATTTTCTTTCGGTTTGGGCTTTTAACTCGATTCCAATCTGAATAATAGGGTCCATGTAAGCACAGCTACTGTGTGAAATACTCTGTTTTAGATTTTTCACAGCCTATAGACTAAAAACATTTAGACTGAAAAATATCTTGATATACATACAGTATGTACAATATATGAATATATGTTCATCTTAAATAAAAAAACTCACATGATAGATTCACCTCATGTAGTAGTACACAAATAGCTATTTGTAGAGAGGGTTGCAGCGATAACATCGATGTTTACGCATATGTTTAGCAGTAATGTTAGAAGATAGTGTAACAGTACACATCATCACTGTTGAAGGGAAAACATCTTATAGTACTATGAAATAACAAGTCCCAGGAGAGATATATTTACATTTATTTGGTGAACTACAGCACGAAAAATCACAAAGGTTTGTTGTTTTGAGTGAAAGGTACCTTTAATGTAATAAACAAACAAAAAATCTCTGCTATCGCTATCTCTGTTTTTTTTATATCTAGTATATACTCCGCTTGGTACTAAATGAGAAGTGAATGCCTCTGATTTTTCAAATAGCGTTTTAACTGACAGACATTAGATGGTAATGGGTCGCAGTCGTGGCAGATCAAGCCTTTTGATTTGACTGCTCCACTTGCATTTCGCTCCCAGTTTATCCAAGATGCATTTCTACACACTGACATAAGATGGTTTTTAAACCAATATACACTGATTAAATGTAAGTGCATTGGTAAAACTATTAACTCAATTGTTTTGATCTCACCCAGTGAGATTCACATTTTCTTACCATTTCTTAAATATAATCTAGAAATAAAACAGCTAGTGCTACCCTCCCTTCATTGGTGAAACATATAGCAGTTGATACTGTACAGTAGCATCAGTGTAAGACGTGTAAGACTTTCCTGTATCACAAACAGCTTTGCTGAATGTATTAAGATGCAAATTAAAACACAGCTAAATAATGAATAAAATTCCACCCGGGTGATGAATTACAGCCGAGTTAGAGCTCCCTGCCCTATTTCACTAACAACATCCTACTCCTTCCTTCAGTCCATTAGGTCTAGCCGAGGAGAGTATATTTTCCCTGGAAAAGTCTTGTCAAGTAAGACAGTAAGGCCTCTATAAGCCCAGCTACAGCATACAGTAGAGGGCCTCTATAATATACAGTACAGTAACATACCTGTATACACGCTAAACACAAATAGATCTCCCACTGAAGACGTTCTGTAAATGCATGGATCCCAGCCTAAATGAGTATTGCTCTCCCTGCTACCCTATGACTTGCATCATCTCACTTGATTTGGACGTGTTGACCCAGTCGCATTTGTCACTGTCGAAAGCAAATACATCTAAGCATTACGCTCTGATGTTGTGAATGATATATAGCATTATAACATCAAATATGGGTTAAATTAACATAGGATGCTGCCAAGAATGTTTATACATTGTTTATAAAAATGTAGTAATGACAATATAATATGCTGTAGTAAGTTTTCCATGCCATCAGTACCTTGCATGGAATAAAATGTCAGAATACATTTTATTGTACTTGCAAGATAAGGACATTTTCAAAACTCATTCCTATTGCATTAGTGATCACATGAAGTGCACACCGATAATGTTAGAACCATAAAACATATCTACAGTATGGGCTTTACGATTCTAAGTAGAGTACATAAAGCAAAAACTGCCATTACAACACACGTGTATCATAAAAAGCAATACATTATTTCAGTTCAACTTTACAATCTCTGTGTAACATTATGGTAGAAAACATTGTGGGAAAAAACACAAACGTGGGCGTTTAACATTCCTTGACAGCAATAAACCTAGAGGTATAAGCACAATGACCGATGCAAAAAAAAAAAAAAAACATGCCAGAACATAGCAGATATCATGAACCACCCACATACTGTATATTGTATAGGCCCTTGAATGTTCTGCCAGTTCACTTGACCCAGGCACAGGGGCACAGCATATCCTAGCAATACTGTGCATGACAGCGGGTTTCCATTAGCAGCTTGGTGACAAGGGGAAGCTTGGGGCAAACAAAAGCCCTGAAGTCATAAACAATAGGCCTGCTCCTCAAAAACCCATGTGGATGTGCACATCGTAGGTTGACAACGTTCTTTTACTGGATATATATACACAGTATATATGTACATAAAGATTAACAGCAAGAAAACATGCTCTCTGCCATGGGTAGTTTTATTCGGACGCAATATTACCCAGGGAGCACTGAAGAATGACTATCTGCTTGCTTTGTCTGACACAACATCCTTTAAAAACAAAGCTGTGAAATATTATAACAGGCAGAGCTATTTCATAGTGAGACCATCAATCGACGTGTGACGTTACAATGTGCCCGAGG
This sequence comes from Amblyopsis hoosieri, assembly GCA_027564755.1. NCBI lineage: Eukaryota > Metazoa > Chordata > Actinopteri > Percopsiformes > Amblyopsidae > Amblyopsis > Amblyopsis hoosieri. The sequence goes on along the minus strand of JAODUE010005038.1, from coordinate 3,052 downwards.
CTGAGTCAAGATTTCATACTTTGGCAAATTTGCTAAAAGTAGCTAATATTTCTTTCCGTTTTGAGGCCTGAAGGGTGGCTCATACCATGTTGTGTTTCAGTATGTACACCATATTGTGCAATACATCAGTGTGTGCTGTGCTACAGGCCTTCTCCTGGGGTTGATAGAATTATTCTCCAGTTTGCTTTGGCTGCCTTATCTTACCTTTGTGTGAAAGAAGTTAAATATGAACCATCAAACTTTATTGCAACACACACTTTATGTTGGCATAAGGGTCCCATTGAAGTAGAGGAGAAATAACTATGTCATGCTGCATGGACCGAGGAACGCATTTACTACTGTATGTATTACAGTAAGAATGTTACTTCTGGACTAACATTTATACTGTACATTTGGGCTACATTAACACTACAGATGCAGACTATCTTATATTATTAGTCTGTTTCACTGTAATTCAGAACTGCTTGAGGTAATATAACAATGACATTTAGCTTTGTGCACAAATACAATGGTCTCTCTATAAAAAGATAAGAAACTTCTTCCTTCCTGTTCTTAGGAAATAAGCAGGTTTATTGTTTAGGATATTAGCATTTATTTTGAAGATTTAATTATATATTGGTAATGTGTTGTTAGCCCTGATGACATGATTTCTCATTAAACATTATGTTGTTTGTTTACACTTGCTGATGTTTGACGTGTTCACTTGTTCATATGTTGACACATGTATTAATTGTACGGCGCTTTGGATAAAAGCGTTGCTGAATGCTGTCAATGTGAATGTGACATTGCTAAATGAATCATCAGTCAAACAGCAGCATGTTGCAAAACATTCCTAAACAGGAAAGTGACACATTGCAGATTTAAAGCCCTACTCCTATTTCCACATGGCAGCATTCCACCTCACCTGTGCTAGAATTTGGAGACAGAGTGATGTCTATTTGCTTGCCAAAACTACAGTGCTTGACGTGCTGAGCTTCTCGATGGTAGAAGAAGTTTGCAACCAGATACTTGTGTCATATAACGCACACAGTTTTAATCATTTAACTGGGGTGTACAGTAATAATTTTATTTACAAATGTTTAGACAGGTCAGAGGAATGGTTAAAAGCTGCAGCCCAGCAACATTATTCTCTGGGTATTAAATCACTCTTGTTCTGCTGTTGAGAGGTGAGAGGGCTGGTGAGAAGGACTCCATCTGAGTGACAGAGCGGACAGTCTGTCAATCTCTGTGATATGTTGCAGAGACGGCTGGGGCTGTGTGGGTAAGTGAGACTGGGACGAGAGGCTGACTGGCATGGTTGACAGACACAAGGTCGTGTTGTGGGAAACATACTGTAGACTGGGCTTTTAACGAGCAACAAAACACGAAGATCCAACTGCAAGAACTGCTTCCTCTAGAGTGAACAATGGTAATTGCAATTGCGTCATCTGGTTCAAATTGATAAGTGGATTTGCTATCTTTTGTGTAGTGACATCATCGCAGTTTCCACACAATGAGCTTTATTTTAGCGTTTGGTTATTCTTTAATTATATTTCATAACTTTGAGCAATTGAAACATAAAACCCATACCAGTGCATTTTAAAGTTTGTACTACAATACACACTGCAGGCTGAAAATCCAATTAAGACATAAAGGAGGCATTTAATAAATAAATGCTATTAGCTTAATAACCAAAAGACATGTTTAGTTAATCCAGCCCCTAAAGAGCTCTAACCTCTTTTAGTTACAATTTACATTCAGGTCTCATCTGGTCTCATCTACAGTGACTAGGCTATACCTCGCCCAGCATATCCCACCTGTGTGTGCGCAATAGTGATAGCCTACGGCACTTCAATCACTTCCATGGTGGCTCTCTTTAACCGTTCTGCCTCTGTCATGTTTACTGGCACTTTAGCATCACATGCCACAATCTGAACTCTCCAATGACTGAAGCACAGGAAAAGCAACTTGTGCCGCGACAGATAAACAACTCCTTGCCTCAGCGTCTTCCAGTGACACCCACACGTGTCTCCATGCTCCCTGAAGTCTCACTTGAGACGCAATAACAAAATTACAGGCCTGGATGTGCTAATTATCCATTCACTTTGCTATCCCGGTAGGGTTCCATGAAGGGTTTTAAATGCTGTGCTGTAGCTGGAATTGTAACAGAGAACATTATTGGTTATGTTGAAGAGCCCTAAAACCCATCAGTAAATGCTCTAATCTAGTAATAAACATAAGTACTTTATGAAAGATGGGATTTTTATGAGATTTCACAAATGCACCTGTACTGAAGTTTCACTTTCAGTATCAACTGCAAGATGCCTTTGAAAATAGTGTGTTACAGTAGTACATCAATACATGATTGCAGAATTACAGTATTTAAGCCTCACGTTATAGTCAAGATATTTCCTACCACAAAACTGAGAAGAGGTGATTTTATGAAGGTATTGCAAAACATCTGAGCATCTGTAACAGTGAATTTGTAGTTGTAGAACGTTGTCACACATTTGTATCAGTACATTTGAAGTCAGAGATACATGCTTTAGTATTTGCAAACTCCAACTAGAACAAAACAACAGGAACACCTTCTCAATTTATCTATTACAGGTGCACAGGTCTTAATCTACAAGTCACAAATTCAGAAACATACGCTCACAATTTTGCAGTACAGTACAGTATATCGCAGTTACAAATGGTGCAAAACACATTCCCACATCCGTATCAAAAATGTGAAATTGTCATTTATTTTGTCTTAGATTCTTTTCTAGCACTAACACAAGTCAATTCAGTGCAGAATTGAGTTGAGTGGAACTTCAAATTAACAGCATTTGAGACTGGTAGCGGCAGATTCAAACAGTTGTAGATATTGACTTGTGTTTGTGTTAAGATGTGTGCACATGCAATGCAGAATTTGAGAAGGTGTAGCCTAACTGTTGTGTTGGTGGGGGGGAAAAGATTTGTCTACAAGTTAAATGTTTTGATACGGGTGTGTGAATGTCAGGGTTAAGTGGAGGCAGCAGAAACCAAACGCAGGTTGGGTAGTTTAACAATCTTGGATTTAATTGAAAGA
>JAODUE010005037.1:0-10269 GCA_027564755.1 Amblyopsis hoosieri | reverse complement strand
GTGCTACTTGTATCTCTTTAGTTAATTGTATCTGATCAGTTACATGTAACTAATGAGATACATGTATCTCATCAGTTACATGTAACTGATCAGTTACATGTAACTGTAGTCCATTACAGTAACTGTAGTCCATTACAGTAGTACAATAGGGCAATCAGATTACAGTTATAATTTTTTTATTTTTATTGGATGATTACTTATAGGAGTACTTTCAAATTTTATAGGGAAGTTTGCAGAAGAAAAATTGCATAGAACAATCGACTGTTGTCTTATTAACCTTTCATTAGCGTCAATCGATAATTGAAAGAAAGTCCTACTATAATCTGATAAACGGTCACATAACGGATACATATTGTGTCACAACAACGTGAATGTTGCAAGTATTGCATGGTGCTATACGCATTCTGCCAAGGATAAGGGAAATGTCCTTCTTTATACATTCGTATTGATTTAAAAATAATAATAAGTTGATTCCTTTTACTTGTATTTTATATTCCTTATGTTGTTTTTCTGGATTTGTGTATTTTCTTCTGAATTCCCCCTCTGTAAAGCACTTTGAGTTGCAATTCTTGTATGAAAGGTGAAATAAAGTTTATATTTATTATTATTATTATTATTATTATTACTTTTATCAAGGTGAACAGGAACCTGCAGACGGTCAACAACTACTTCCTGTTCAGCCTGGCGTGCGCCGACCTGATCATCGGCCTGTGCTCCATGAACCTGTACACCGTCTACATCGTGATTGGCTACTGGCCCCTGGGGCCCGTGGTGTGTGACCTGTGGCTGGCGCTGGACTACGTGGTGAGCAACGCGTCTGTCATGAACCTGCTGATCATCAGCTTCGACCGCTACTTCTGCGTCACCAAGCCGCTCAGCTACCCCGTCAAGCGCACCACCAAGATGGCGGGCGTGATGATCGCCGCCGCCTGGGTGCTGTCCTTCGTGCTGTGGGCACCCGCCATCCTCTTCTGGCAGTTCATCGTGGGCGGCCGCACCGTGCCGGAGCGCGAGTGCTACATCCAGTTCTTCTCCAACGCCGCCGTGACCTTCGGCACGGCCATCGCCGCCTTCTACCTGCCGGTGATGATCATGATCGTGCTGTACTGGCAGATCTCCCGCGCTAGCAAGAGCCGCGTGCGGCGCCACGACCGCCGCAAGCCGTCGGCGGCGTCTGCCGTCGCTGCGCCCGAGCCGGCGCCGCCCCCCGCCCCCTCCTCCTCCCCCATCGCGCGGCCGGGGGGGAGGGGCGGCCCCCATCCCGCCGCAAAGCCCGACAACAACAACGTCGTCCCCGGAGGAGGAGGGGGGGGCGAAGCGGGGGACGAGGACGGGGAGACAGAGGCCCCGCCCACCCAGACCACGGACGAGGGGGCCAATCAGCACGTGCAGCAGGACGGCGGCAGGCTGCAGAACGGCCGGGGACCCTCCGGCGCCCCCGGTGGCGAGGAGGACGAGGAGGACGATGAGGAGGGGCAGAACAGCGCCCCCTGTGGCGAGAAGGAGAGCTCCAACGACTCCACCTCCGGCAGTGCCCCGGCCCAGAGGGGCGAAGAGGAGGGGGCCCCGCCCCCGGAGGCCGACGCCCCGCGGTGCCACGCCCGGCCCGCCGGCGGCGTCTCCAAGCTCACCCGCATCCACATCAAGAAGGGCTGCTACGCCCCCTCCAACGCCACCGTGGAGATCGTCGCCCCGGCGACCGCGGCGGCGGGGGCGGCGAGCGAGCGCCAGAACCACGTGGCGCGTAAGATCGTGAAGATGACCAAGCAGCCGCCGGCCGGCAGGAAGAAGAAGGCGCCGCCGTCGCGGGAGAAGAAGGTGACGAGGACCATCATGGCCATCCTGGTGGCCTTCGTGGCCACGTGGACGCCCTACAACGTCATGGTGCTCATCAACACCTTCTGCTCCAGCTGCATCCCCAGCACGGTGTGGACCATCGGCTACTGGCTGTGCTACATCAACAGCACCATCAACCCCGCCTGCTACGCCCTCTGCAACGCCACCTTCAAGAAGACCTTCAAGCACCTGCTGCTCTGCCAGTACAGGAGCATTCGCACAGCACGCTAGACCAATGTGTGAGTGTGTGTGTGTGTGTGAGTGTGTGTGAGTGTGTGTGTGTGTGTGTGTGAGTGTGTGAGTGTGTGTGAGTGTGTGTGAGTGTGTGTGTGTGTGAGTGTTTGTGAGTGTGTGTGTGTGAGTGAGCGTGTGTTTCTGTGTGTGTGTGTCTGTTTGTGTGTGTGAGTGCGTGAGTGTATGTGTGTGTGTGTGTGTGAGATTGTGAGGTTGACGTTGTTCATCGTCGATCATCGGTTTCCACCTTTCCTTCTCGATGGCCTGCGGCAGCACGAACATCTTGCGCCGCTGGTCGCCATGACAGTGCAGAGGAGGCGGGGCAGCGTGGAGAAGATGCTGGAGAGCAGTGGTTGTTCGGACGACCGAGGGGATTGGGGGGGGGGTCTGCACTGTTTGGACACACAGAGAATCTCACTGGGAAAATAGGGCTGACTGAACTAGCCAACGTCACGGTTGGAGTTCAGCGATGACACCTGTACTTAACTGTATATATGTGTATGTGTTACTGTGTGCGTGCATGTGTGTGTGTGTGTGTGTGTCCATGTCGTGCATCTGTGCCCGGGCCATTGGTTGCCCGATGACTGGACTGTGATTGGTTGATGTGGCCAGCTAGAGTGACAGGATCAGAGCAGCAGCATCGACAGATCCAACCGGAAAAAGACGTCACAAGAGATTGGCTAATGTCAACATGTAGCCTATAGCGAGTCATTACACTAAACATATACATTTGCTTTTATAAAGGCTATAACTTGCAGTGTTTTGTTTTTGCAATAGAGAGCCGAAGTCACTCCCGCGTTATGGGACTGTACTTTGGAAAACATATGTTGGTAGTCAACAGCGAGAATCAAATTATTTTTAGATCCCGTTTGATTTCTTAGGCTTTGTGGCGCGACAACGTCATGACACTTACGCGACACGGGGTTTGTAGTCTTACTAATTACATATTTTAACAGCCTTATACTTCAACGAACGCGCGACTCGAAGAATTCTCTTTTAAATAGTCAAGCATCACGTGTCTGCTTCATGTCACAATTCAAACGGGATCTAAAAATAATCGTATTCTCGCCGTTGACTGCCATACTTATTTTTTTTCAAACTTAGGTCCCATAATGCGGAAGTGACTCTATGGCTGCACCAGATGCATTATGGGGGCTAACCTTGCTAGCTAGCTAGGTGTGCCACAGTGTAGGAGAGAAGGAGCTGGGCGAAGCAAACATCTGGAAGGGTCTGTGGAGGATTTTAAGGCCCTTGGTGGTTGGAGCTCAGAGCCACCGGCCTCCACCGTCTGGACACAAACACGTGTCTCTCTCTTGTGTGTGTGTGTGTGTGTGTGTGTTTGCGTGTGCGTGTGTGTGTGCGTGTGTGCTTGTGTGAATCTATAATGGTAGTGTGTTGCTGCACGCGCATATGCGTGTGTGTGTGTGTGTGTGTGCGTGTGCGTGTGCGTGCACTCCAAGAGTGGAGTTAACTTCTAACCGCAGGTGGAAACCTTGTGGTTTACCTAAGGGCTATATGTGTGTGTGTGTGTGTGTGTGTGTGTGTGTGTGTGTGTGTGTGTGTGTGTGTGTGTGTGTGTGTGCGTGTACCATTCCTGTAGTCGTTATTAGTACTAGGTAGGTAACACTGACAGTATAGTAGGAATTGGTACCCTTATGCACGGTGCGGGGGAGTGGGTTGTTCCAGGAACTCCCCTCCTCAATGTCCTGTCGCGGGATGGGTGCGTTAACGAAAAGCACAACGGGATTGGACGTGATTGTGTGGCGGCGGCGTTGAACACCCAGAGCGGAGATTAAGGATCGCCCATTGTGTGTGTGTGTGTGTGTGTGTGCGTGTTTGTGTATGTGTGTGTGTGTTTGTGTGTGTGTGTGTATGTGTGTGTGTGTGGATCACGCAAGCTTATTCCAAATAGTTCCTGTTGCAGACACAGAACCACCATTCCGTCCTGGAATGGATCCTGATATGGTTCCTCTAATGGTTCCTTTAATGGTTCCTCTAATGGATCCTGTATCAGTTCCTCTAATGGTTCTTGTTATAATTCCAGTTCATAGCTGACCTAAGCTCGGTGCCGTCACAGTGATGTGTGGGGGCCCATGAGGCCCATATGTCCATCACAGTGATGCGTGGGGACCCATGTGTCCGTCACAGTGATGCGTGGGACCCATATGTCTGCCACAGTGATGTGTGGGGTATATATGTCGATCACAGTGATGTGTGGGGACCCATATGTCTGTCACAGTGATGTGTGGGGTATATATGTCCATCACAGTGATGCGTGGGACCCATATGTCCATCACAGTGATGCGTGGGACCCATATGTCCATCACAGTGATGCGTGGGGACCCATATGTCCGTCGTCTATCACAGTGAGGAGCGTCTGAGGGCACATGTGATTAGTGTGTTCAGCTGTAAGCTGCCATGTCACATCATTACACCAATAGAAATGTAAATAAAGTTTGGAGTCAGAAATATATATACTGTATACTGTATATTTACTGTATATATACTGTATATATTCAGTATGTATACTGTATACTGTCTATACATATATATACATTATACATTATATATATAGTATATTTGCAGTATGTATACAGTATATATACTGTATACAGTATATATATAGTACATTTACAGTATATATTCTGTATACAGTATATATATATAGTATATATACAGTATGTATATAGTATATATACTGTATACTGTATATATAGCCTACGTATTGACTTGGCCAGGAAGCATCCTGCCATAACGCCATATCACATCGTACTGGAACACTTTAAGACACACACACACACACACACACACACACACACACACAGATAGACACACGCACACACACAGATAGACACAAACGCACACATACACACACACACACAAACACACACAGTCATGCACGCACACACACACACACACACACACACACACACAGATGTCAGAACCAGAGTGGTCCTTCTTGACATTGTCAGAGAACAGCCCAGATAAGCTTGTGTTTGTCGCCATGGTTACTAAGGCACCAGCGGACCATGTGTGGAGACGGCAGACTGCGACACAGATGAAGGGTCCGCTCCGCTCCGCTCCGGGGTAGCCATACGCCCGGCGTGATCCCCTGCGGTGCCGTTGGGATGTATTATTATTATTTCCCACCGCTCGTCATAATCGTGTTGCTGGCTGAGCTTTAGCCACATGGCTAATGACAAAGGGCTAATGACCTCCTTTTACGGAGACACCGACCACGCAGTAGAGAAGCAGCGAATATCCACTCTTATCAGCCGTGCTAAACGATTACAGATTAACTGCACGCTAAATTGTGTTTTCTTTTTAGATGTAAACTACAATAAGTCTGAACTGTGGTGCGACACATCAATGATGGTGTTAATACTGTCAAAATCTTGATTTTATGTTTGGAAAATGTCTCTACACGTTCTCTCCGTTTAAAACCCTCGTGGTTTCCGACCGTACACTTTGTCCACTCATAATCACACAGACAGGGGGGGGGTCCCCCTCTCAGCCCCTCCCATCCCTTCACTCAGCTCGTCAGATTCAGAGCTGGGGTGCATTTACACTAATGAAGAGAAACCTAAGGTAGCAGTGTTCATAGTGAGGAGGTTAGCTAGAGCCCGTGTGCTACTCTGCCCTACAACAGTAGGTGTAATGAGTTTGGAGGAAAATACACATCGCCAGATTGTAAGGAGCAATTTGCAGTGCCTTAGCCATAGAAACCCACAAAGGGATTGCTCCAAAACACGCTTGTACATATGAGTGTGCAGTGATATACTATATAGAATATAAGTTCATCGTTCAGATGAAATTCGTTGTGAAATGTTTTTGTGATGTGTGATTTGTTATGTTTGGCTCTGAGCTCCTTCAACCAGGGTTCACAGTGAACTATTTGGAACTATAAGATACAGTTATACAGGTTAATTCAACTAGGTTACTGAGTCACTGTTGGCATATATGGCCTTGTGTGTGTGGCTGTGTGTGTGTGTGTGTGTGTGTGTGTGTGTGTGTGTGTGTCTAAATGCGTGCGGTTGACATGCAAGAATGCGTATCAGTATAATACGTGGGGATTTGGGCTCTACTGTGCAAACCTGTGTATGTGTGTGTGCGTGTGCGTGTGCGTGTGCTGTTAGTGTGTACTGTATAAAGCAATCTCTAGGAAGGCACACACCCACACAGAAGCCTTCATTTAAACCGTGTTTGTCCTCTAGAACAACAATCTTCCAGACTCACCTGAAAACTACAAATATATCACACTTTAGACCACCTGTAAATACTGTGGACATTTTGTATTGCATTTTATACAGTACATTTGAGCAGTGTACAAATGTAGTACCCCGAATTATACATGTATTTCTGGGAGAAGATTAAGATGTGGATTGTGGCTTGTTTAAAAGAGAATATGGTATGTAAAGCATATAAAGATATATAGTATTAGAAATGTGTTGTGTTTGAAAACACATATCTTTCACCTGAAAGACAGACGAAAATTAAAACCTGGACACGTGGAATATTAAAATGCCAAAACCAGCCACACAATAAAATAACATTTCACACCTTCAGAATAACGAATGAGAATAAGTGACAACTTGGAGGACTATTTTGTGGAGCTTGACCCGACCGGACTATGGGGTTCACACTGAGGAATGGAAAAATGTTATTAGGTTGCTGCCAAGTGTCAAATGTACATAACATACAATGTGTCCATCTTTCAGTTGTTTATCTACGTAGATGCTTGTTATGGATTAAGTCATTGTGGCTTGTGACTCCTCATGCAATAGGAATAAATGTTATTATATACATTGTATATCTCTATATGAGAGATATGTAATTTGGATGCGGTGCAGTTTAAATGTACATACATGTGTTTTTGAGCTACAAAGTTAATGTTCCCCCAAACACTAAAGATCCTCCTGTACAGTAACAATGATCTTGTTTTCCTTTAAGACACATTGTGGATTATAAATTCTCAACAAAAGGGTGTTACCACTGCCATGTTCGACACTGCCACGTAGCAGCGCTGAGTGGAAACACGATGATAATATTTGCCATTCAAATAAAACACCTGTGTTTGAAGCCAGTGTGTGGCTGCGTGAGGAACCAGTCTGGAGACAGTAATGCTTTAGGCACCGTTCTAACTTTATTGTAGTAAAGGTGTGAAGGTTCTCCAGGAAACAGGGGTGATGGAGACCCAGTTTGGCCCTGAAGGGCCCCTGTATTGTCATGCTTAGAAGACATAGGCTGAGGTAATAACATAGCAGCAGGTAGAGAAGAAAAACAAAAAAACATTATTCATAATCGGAACACAGCCTTAAATCTGGTAACAAAGCAGTAAATGTAAAAAGCTTAAACCTCGGTTTAGATGAATTAAATGAAGCCCGGCATGCACCAAAGACTTTTTAAACATTAGCGCTAGGCGTTGTAGATGCAGGACAAACACAAATACTATCCAACTGCTTTTTTTATCTTTTGTTTCAGTTGTGTCAGAAGAAGAAATCCTAGAAACAACATCATTAGGCAAGGAGTCTATAAAAACATGTTCAAAAGGTATTATGTTATATTTCCTATATTGCAATATGAAAGCTGTTTCTCATCAAGTACTATAGGAACACAGCAGAGGAGCACATGTCCTCCTACTAGTCCTGCTGGTGATCTAGAGCAGGCGGGGCACCTCCCCGTCAGTCCACCGGGGCGCGCTCACGTTTCTTCTCCTCCTTTTTTTGTTTCTTTGAGTCTGGAAGTAGAAAAAGAAGAAGAACTTAACGAGGGGCCCAACATCCACTCTGTTTGCTGGGGTTGTTAAAACACTGCCTCATTGTGGCTCTACAGCAAAGCTTTGTTATTTTAGCCTACTTATATTGTCCTTAATAAAATGTGCATACCATACCCAGAGCTTGTGCTTGTTTTGGCATTTATGCCATTATTACCCTGTGTGTGCGTGTGTGCGTGTGCGTATGTGTGTGTGTGTGTGTGTGTGTGTGAGGATGTTTGTACATGTGGTGTGTGTGTGTGTGTGTGTGTGTGTGTGTGTGTGCCTGTGTGTGCGTATGTGTGTGTGTGTGAGGGTGTTTATGTGCGAGTATGTTTGTACATGTGTGTGTGTGTGTGAGAGGGTGTTTATGTGCGAGTATGTTTGTACATGTGTGTGTGTGTGTGTGTACATGTGTGTGTGTGAGAGGGTGTTTATGTGCGAGTATGTTTGTACATGTGGTGTGTGTGTGTGTGATTGTTGTCAGGACCTATGAGCCCACATTTCTTAGGAGGGTCTTTGAGCATCTGCTCCAAGTAACTGCCTGCATACGTTATGATGGCTACTGTATGATGAAGCTGTCAGCAATGATAAATAGGGCTGCCACTCAGCGGGCGTGGCGCAGCTGTCATAGTGCCATCACTATGACAACGTCACACTAAACTCTCCCACCTCCTCTTTAACCTTTTCAAAGTGGACTGGGGTGTGCTGGAGAAAGATGTTGATATTTGAACTGGATCAAAACGAAAACACCTCTTCCTCCAGTGACACAGGGGCTCCCTCAGGACGCATTACGGGCACGGCACACAGCGATATTTGCATGGCGAGGGTTCGCATCCCATTCATTTTCTATGGAGTCATGTGACCGTGCTCATGGGGGATTGTGGGATAGCTGGCGGCGCGGAACTTCGGGCGAAGGCAGAAACATTTTTAAACCAGAGAGGATTTTGAATGAACTTTCACGAAGCGATGGCCTATCAGGAGAGAAAGATGTGTCCGTTCTACGTTTATGTTCTTCCGTCAAGGGTTCCTACCACACTTGTGTTCCTACTAGCAATGGCGGGAGCTTTGTGATGCGTCTGTAAATGTGTATTTGGATACAAACGTTAAAAAGCGTTAAATATGTCGGAGATAGATTGGTTAATGGTGGCTGTAAAATAATGATCATAAGTGTTCCAGCCCAAAGCTACGTTATCACTGCATATCACTCCTCTGTTATTGCTGTCCCATGTAGAGAAACATATGGTGGATGAAAAACAACGTTTTAAAAAAAACATTACACGGAAACAACGGGCACGCCCACAACGGCCAGCGAATGGCGTACTAAGCGTGAGCAGGTTAAATTGCAGCGCCCACTAGTGGGATAGTGTTGTGTATTGCGGCATTCCCTTTTACACAGGCAGGGCTGTGTAGAAACACCTGATTATTTTCCCAAGGTGCGCACAGAACATGCTAACAGACAGGAGGTATTCGCTGAGTTGACACAAGGTGTATTAGCTTACAATCGCTGATGTCACAGTAAATATAAAAGTTTGAAGCCCTCAAAAGCACGTGACCTCTACGTGACCTCTACGTGACCTTTACGTGACCTCCTGTGGTCCCGTTTGTATTCCTACCAGTAGCAGTAGGCAAGCCACGCTCTGTACACATTTACAAGCAGAATATAATCTGCATTAATAAACTATGGGCTGCTTTGCGTTACAGCAAAGCGATGCTCTTAGCAGCAGCCAGGCAGAATAGATTATTTTTATTATGTTGTTGGATTTTGGAAAAAAACTGTTTTATCATCTTCTCGCAAGTGTGCTTGTATGCCTAGCGCAGCACACAGCAGCTGCCGTGCACACACACGTGCACGCTCTCTCTGTCACTCTGTCTCTCTCTCTCTCTCTCTCTCTCTCTCTTTCTCTCTCTCTCTCTGCTTCGTTGAGCGGGACGAGGGCTAAGACCGCCCGAGCTCAGCCGTCCATTATTCTTGCTTGGGTGTCCTCTGTCTGTCTGTGTGTGTGTGCATGTGAGTGAGTGTGTGTGTGTGTGTGTGTGTGTGTGTGTGGGGGGGGGGGTGTATGCATGTATGCTTTGTCAAACTGTCCTTCTGTCTGGATGTTTATTGTCTCTATTTGTCTGCACACCGATTCCCCCTCCTTGGGGAGAGATGCTGTCAATCAAACAAGTAATTAACCTTCAAAATAAGATGTCTGCTCATCTGGGAGACTGTGAATTTGATCAGCTGGCCAATCAACACCTGTCTGTGGTGACCCAGCCCACCTGATCATGAGGTGTGAACCCATCGCAGCACAGGTTAACCTCCTACACCGTCTTTGCTAAGACAACACCATACAACATCATACAACACCATACAACACCAGCGAGAGCTGTGTACGGATTCTCGGCAGTAAGTCAGACTCGTTTCAGGTGGGGGTTGGTCTCCGCCAGGGCTGCGCTTTGTC
>JAODUE010005036.1:0-10269 GCA_027564755.1 Amblyopsis hoosieri | reverse complement strand
CTGGTCTGAATAAGTCGCTAAATTTGTCGCTAGTCGCTTTTTAGAAATAAAGTCGCTAAGAGGGTCTGAAAAGTCGCAAAATCTAGCGACAAAGTCGCTAAGTTGGCAACACTGATACCTTCATGGCAGCAGTAATTGTGCTGTTTCTTGCCTGATAGGTGCACAGATAAAATTGAGTCAGAGTATAAAAAATACTTTAGCTGTTCACTTACAAGAGTTTCCAGGATTTTTGCTAGGGTTGACAGCTTTGAGATAGGTCGATTATTATTCATCTCAGCAGGATCTCATCCTTTTAACAGAGGTAATACAAATGCTGATTTCCATGTTCTAGGAATTTCATTAAATTACAGGGTAAGATTAAAAATATAGGTAATTGGTTCAGCTGTGAATTCAGCTGCCAGTTTAAAAAAAAAAAGCTAAAAAAACGCATGGATATCGGGGCTAGATGGTTGTCTCTGATCCAAACATTTTAACGCTTCAAGTACTTCCTGAACTGAAAATGGAGCAAAGTTGAAGGGTTGACCAGTTCTCACCAGTTCAACCGCATATGGTTGACCAGCAACAGAGGAAACTGAATCAAACAGCATGCCAGAAAAGTGTGCTCATTAAAACAATTCAAGATTTTTGTTTTGTCATGTATAGCAAGAGTTCTTGTATACACGTGGATTTCCTCACCAGAGAGGAACACTTATTTCTAAGTTGCCTAAAGTGAAGCCAGTCGGCATCACAACACGATTTCCCTGCCTTAGCCCAGGCAAGGTTACGTTCATGAATAATACCTGACAGTTCAGGAGAAAATCCAGGGTTATCACATCATTTGACTCTCAGTCTACGAAAAGAAGCATGTTTGTTAACAATCTCTAAAAAAATATATTGAAAGAAATTCCAGGCTGTTTCCACATCAGGAATGAGCTCTATACTGCTCCAGTTAAAATTAAATAAATCATAAAAAAAGCCTGATCAATAAAATGCTTAATATTTCTCTTTAGAATGATGCAAGGTTTTGATTTAGGGACCTTAGCATTTCTGAAAGCAACTACTGCACAATGGTAACTCAAATCATTACAGAACACATCAACAGCAGAAAATGGATGTGGCACATTAGTCAACATTAAATCAATTAGAGTAGATTTTTCCAGAAATGTAAGATTTGGTCTAGTCGGTGCATTTATAAGATGTGTAAGATTAATAGAATCACAGTATATTTTAAAATCATCAGACACTGGTTTTAACCAACACCAGTTGGCCCCAGCAGAGGAGAGCCTGAGGAGGATGTGGTTTGGAGACAGTCAGAAGAATGATGTCGTCTCTCCCTCTCTTTTTTATTCTCCTGCCTGGCTGTCTTCTTCTTCTTCCTGCCCCTGGCCACCCACTACTGCACATGGCCCTGGAGTGTCCTCAGGTATGGAGGCAATTAGGACGAGGGGGTGGTGGAATGCCTCTGTTCCAACACTTCATCCATAAGGACAAACCAGGGCCAAGTGGCAGCAGTGGGTTTCCCGTCAACACCCTCTCCTTCTCCTGACCCTGGACACTTGCAATCCTACGGCAGAGGAAGGTTAATAAGTGATTAACAAAAAAGCAGATAGGCCTATAAACCATATCAAATTTATTTATTTACGATTAATACATAGATTGTACATAGCCTACTTCGTTGTGTTTTTTTTATTATCCCACTTTTTTTTTGCCTGCAGAAGCGTGACCATTTTGTGCAGGCCCATTTTCTCCAGGGCTAACCGAATCAGAGAGAACACCAGACAAAATGGGAAACACTTAGGAATCATGTTTCCATGAATCAGGTTCACACATGGAAAAGTGACAACGGGAAATTGACCAGATTTACAATTTTTAACAGTAGTTAATTGGATGTAGATGTAGTATTTTGATGTTATATCGGTAGCCTACACCGTACACAATGACTTACCTCCAACCAACACGGGCCGAATTTTTGGCCCCAGTAAATAATTCCTCTTTTTTCCCCCCTGATCTTTATAAATGCTCCCGTATGATACATGGTCCCAAAACAAAAGAAAACATATGTTTTGACATCAAAACGCCAGATAAATGCACCTTAAGATATAATTTACCCTTGTGTTAAGTTAACGATTGTACACTGTGTAGCCTACGGTGATATTCAACTGTCAAATGAAAATAACAGATTTACTGTATCGGTACCGGTAGTAATATCGGTACCGGTAGTAATATCTGAACTCTATTTAATGTACGGTATGTGAAAAGTTTTAAACGAAATGTACCGGTATGGTAGTACATGTACATACCATACAGACATGGTACACAAACAGCTAAAGTCAGTTAAAATCGGTGAGATATTTTATTAGATACATTTTTGAGACATTTTCTTTCGTTTTTTACATGTAGCGTTAATTATTCACTTTAGTTTAAGCACAACACAAAAGTGGTTGCTTCTGGTGTTTCGTCCTCCATTTAAAATCTGTCTCGTCACCTATGCTCGTCACCTGCTGCGCGCATTGCATCCTGGGATATGACCGCAAAGGATACACAAGTTGGATCCTTCTCAGCCTTGGATAAGAAGGCTACATTTCTCGGCTGCATTCGAAGCAGCCTTAGAAATTAGACGGCCTAGTCGCGCTGCCGTGACGCAACCGGTATTCGAAGGCAGCCTTTGAAGGATGCGGCCCCTGAATTGGGACACAGCCATTGTAACCATTTATGCATATGTATTTATCCAGAACAGATTTGCTAAGCCACGTCTCTGACAACACAATAACATCAGCATCAGTTGTTTCGGCCCATATCCTTATTCCATCCAGTTTACACACCAAGCTTCGTACATTTAAATGAAAAATCCCAGACCACTATGTAGACATGGTAAACCAGGGCCTGGATGCACATTTCCAGATGTAAATGTATTCCTGATCTAGCATTGCATGACATCTATTTTGTAGAAGATAAGCTCAACCCAAAACTTACAAGGGAGTCCCTTGTCAAAACAAAATAGTAATAAACCATAAGACTTAGCTACCGGGAAAACGTGATATCCATATTTTCACACAGTCGCATTGATAGTACATGAGCTAGTGGGCCGAGTGTCAAAAAGCGAGTTCCTGAGAACAAAATTTCTACTGTGGGGCAGAGCGTATTGTCAGATATACTCACTCCTGATGAAAGTCTCTTTTACCTGAGTCTTCCAAGGTTAGAAGTAGGCCTACGTAAATCCATACCACGAGAATTGACATGTTCACACGTAGGACTGAAAAGTTTGTATACAAGTGAATACGAGCTGTGATAGAGTGTGTACTGTGTGCGTGCTTGCATCTGGGGAGTAGGAGAAGATTTGCAGATTATGCCAAGTACCACAACACTCCGTCAGGAAACTGAGCGGGTCCAGGCCCACAAGGCAAACCTACAAAAACCAGTCAGTCTGGACTTCAGTCAGCTTTGAAGATAGGCCCACGCCAGCCAACTTCCAGCCAGGCAGGGATGATCCACAAGAATCAATCGAGCAAAAATCGCATTAGGTGGCATGCACGAAACGCAACGAAAAAGAGCGTTCGATCTAGCACTGACGTAGTGCTGATGTGGGTCTGGGATTTGTGGCACTAAAGTATCTTGTTGGTGTTTGTGTAGAAAGCTTTGGATAGGATAGTATTTTGTAAAGCGATCTGCAGCAGAAAGATTTTCACGGAAGATGACGTGCAGAAAATAATTTCGTAGGATGAGCAATGGCAAGATATCGATTTGGAGACTGGGTATGTAACTTGTAATTTCAAATAGCATATTTATCATGAAATCATGTAATACAAATGTGATCATTAGAGTTTTTTTCTGTTTTTGTGGATGTTTGTTATGTATTTAGCATATTTTGGATCCTAGCACCATATAAGCTACATTCAATATAGCATGCCTATTATTATCTGTATCTGCATGTGTATGATATTATCTATTCTGCAGTTGTAAATAACAATGAAGCTGGATTCTTTCCTGCATAAAAACAAGTCCCCTATATGGACGTGGTTTAGGTTTGCCGACAGCAAAAACAACCAGATCCAGATGGTTCATCCAATGATCTGCCAAGTATTGTTTTAAAGTACCTGCCCTTTACATAGTTTCAATGTACGGCTCCCCAGATGGACTTGTGACAACAATTAATCTGGCATGTCAGGTTCTAAAAGTGTAGAGGGCATTATAAGGGCTGCATGAGCGTAGCAACCGAGACAGCGTGTATAATTATAACACATTTTGAATAAACCTGTTTGAGAAGAAAATTTCGTCAGAAACATTGTATCAAATTAATAATTGATTAAATTAAAATAGATTACTTCCTAGAATCCTATCCTATCTTTAGCCATATATCCTATACTGAAAGATGCCTTGTGCTTTTTCTTTTCACACGATATAGACAAGAAGACAACCCCCTGTGCCAAGTGCCCAAGCATGCGATTATGATGATTATCACTTAGCAGTGTGTAGCAGAGACCTGGCCTCTGGCATGATTGAGTGATAAAGTAATCTGAGTGAGAAATTACTTCTGGTACAAAGAGTGCATTATTTCATTGTTCAGTTCATATTTTATTGTACAACCATGCATATAAGAACTTTAAATAAATAAAAAAAATCACTTTTTGAAATTCTTTGCTATATTATACATTTGTCACTCAGATACTACCATATAAGTACATAAACGTTCATGATTATATTAGCTTAGGTAATTTTAATTTTGAATCCATAGATAAGAAATACATGATGATCCAAATACATTACAAATTGGCCCTCATTTATCAATCTAACGTTGAAACCAGCGCAGATCCGAGCACAGAATTAATCTTACAATAGCGTGTGATGTATCTCGCCAAACCAGCGTAAGAATGATCGCACATTGATAAATGTGGCGGTGGAAAACAGGTGTCATTTAAATGCCACGCCCTTAAATATGCTGTATTTAGAGGCCTTGCTTCTAGAGTTTACGACATGGAGAGTTGTAATACATTCAAGAAGAGACACTTTTCTGACCGGCTTGGAGAAGAGATGCCAAACAGCTACGCACCACCTTTGTCCTGTCCGGTTAAAGCCTTAATAATAGGCATAATAGTCTACTATAGTAGGCCTATATAGCCGATTTATCATAGCCTATTTAAATAGAAGGTTGGGAAGTTTATTTATTTGTCAATTTTTTAAGACGTTTCAGATAAATCAGATGGTTATAAAAATCAAGTGAACCTGAATGTAGTGAGCCACTACATCTAGAGGGCTCTTTGTAGGCTATATTCAATTCAATTCCACTTTATTGCAAACCCTTGGGTCCATATCCGCAAACTAAAACAAAACAACAAAGAAACATATAATACAACTATCAATTACAATGCAAATTATTATAAAAAGTATCTAATACTAAAGAACATACAGACATATATTCTAGTGCTTCCAGAGGAAAGAGAAATACATTGTGTCACTCAGCATAGGCTCAGTTAAAACCAGTATAATTTCATGTTTTGAATCAATCAGCCTACACATAAATGTATACATGATGTTCCTCAGAAGGCCATGAAAAGTGGGAACATTACTCGACACAAACACATAACTTGCACTTGTCCATCTCGGTATCTTTAATAAGATTCGATATGCGTCATTGTATGCTACCTGAAGCTTTTTCATCTTTGCTTTATTATACCAGCACCATATATGAGCTGTATAGAATGGAGAGCAGTTAGCTTTATAAAGTGCTGTTTTAACATTATCTGTACACGTGAAGTTTGCGTGCCAGCATATTGGCTTGTGCATACAGTTTGCAGCATTGTCTCTGCACATCATCATTATCACATAAGTAATTTCTGATTATATCACCCAAATATCTGACTTTGCTAACCACACGTAGCACTTGGTCTGAAATAATAAATGAGGGACAAGTTAGCTTCTGATCTTCCTTAGTTCTAACAATCATAACAACACTCTTTTTAGAGTTAAACTTGATGTCAAACTGAACACCATAGCTTGAGCAAAGTCTAAGCAGTTTTTGTAATCCCGCACTATAGGGATACATGATAACCAAGTCATCAGCATATATAAAATGATGAATGAGGCTATTGCCCGCTATACATCCAGTCTTACACTCTTTTAGTTCTTTAGAGAGGTCATCCATGTAGATATTAAAGAGGACAGGTGAGAGTATTCCACCTTGACAGACTCCGTTAGTCACCAGGAAAGGTGCCGATATATTATTACCCCATTTAACTCGCAGTCTGGTGCACGTACCAGAAATGCAGAATTCTTATCAGATATTCTGTTGCAAGAAAGATGACTCGAAATCTTGCGTACATGAGTTGAGTCTTGACATGAGATTTGACCGTTGCCACCACTCACGTCCAAATCGGTCGATTGATAAATGCCGACCTCTGCGTGGAAATGATCATACGCACAAATTTCTGTCATACGCACATTTCATAAATGAGGGCCATTGTTTATAAGTGTAAAAGTAGTAAAAACTGACAAAAAAAGCTTAGTCCCCAGACTAGAAACTTCCATCTGAGTCTAAGACTTAAACCAGGAGGCCCCGGAGCACAGAGAGAGTACTATTCTGGCAAGTCAGGGGGGAAGAAAAGATTAAACCTTTCAATGCCTTGATACAGTAGCTGTTAAAATGAACAACTAAATAAATCTAATCTTCATCTTCACCCGCTTATCCGTGGTTGGGTGGCGGGGGGCAGCAGCTCCAGCAGGGGGCAAGGGAGCACATGCTGAAGCATTATAATTTACATTTAATAATCATGCACACAAATGGTCAGCAGCGGTCCTGTAAACGCATAGGTCCCTAACCCTAACAAACATTAGGCATAGGAGACGCGGCACAAACGTCCACATGCTTACAGTAGCTGTGGGGCTTACAGTAACAATTTGACAAAATATTTAGACACTAAAAACAGTAGGCCTATGTCATGACGGCCTGCTTCATCACCACCGTAGTGGCCATAGGCTATTTGTAGTAGTATTCAGAACAGCCAGCAAAACGTCCATAGAGTCTGCTTCTTTTTCCCTGTTACTAATGAAGGTCTTACCTTGCGTGACCTCAGTTATTGGCCTCTTTCATTAAATCAGATTTAAAACGCATTAACAAATGATTTACAAGTAACAGCATATGGAAATAAAACAATGACAAAGGAAAGATCAAGTGAAAAAGAGAAGTAGGCTATTTATTCATTTTTGACAGTGAATGAAGTGCTGGATCCCATAAAATAGAGAGGTGGGGGAGTGTGCTAGTTGTCAGTGCTCCTGTCCAGATCCTGGCTGTGGCACTTCACTCCACCCCTGGCCTGGCTCCTTCGGCTGCTTATGTCTCTCTGCTCCTGTTTGCAATATTTGTCAGACTGTCTTAGTACTCTAGTCTAGTTTTTAATTAGCTGTTACCTAACCCTGCCTGCTAACTGACCTAGACTCAGCCTGCTGCCTTTGCTACCCTGTTTTAACCTGGTTGAGACCTTGGACTGCCCTTTTGGTTTTCAGATTGTGAACTGGCATTACCTTTGTTGGGTGGCATCTGCTGATCTGCGTGTGCGTCTGCCTGACACTAGTTAACTCAGATTTAATAGAAGGGTTTACATTTCATAGATTCTTAGACAATGTTTGTTTTTATTTAAGTCCGGATATGAATATTTGGTTCCATAATATGCTCTGCACCAGATATTCTCATTGGCTATACTTCAGCTCAGGTTGAGTTTCTTGGAAAGGAAAGGATCAATAGAGTGAAGGGCAGATATCATCTTTGAACTGGCCTCTTCTCCTCTCTTACGTACATTGTCTATGAGAGTTCTGGCTTTGCCTGATCTATTTGTTGTGTTAATTTCGTCATCATTCAGGACCTGATCTTGCTGCAGTGTGTCCATCAGATTGTTCAGAGTAGCTTCAGACACACTCTGAATGAAATCTAAACGGATGGAGTTGAGCATCTCATCTGCAGGGACATTCTGAATCCCTGAATGCCTGGAATTCCCTGGTGTGTTTATCCCACCTGGATGAGGCCCTAGATGATGAGATGAGAAGAGCCATGTATTAACCGCCAGTCCCATCTAACCAGACCTATTGGGTGTAGAATATACAGTATACAGTATACACTGGTAAATTCATAGATGATATGGAAGCTGTACAATCTGCAACTTCTCGGACTTGCTAAGGATTAAGCTTCTGAAAGTAATGCCATTGCAGTTTGCTGGTTCCCACACTAGTTCTTTAAGTTTGGTTGTTGGTGCAAAACCTGGACAGGCAATGCATTGTTCTGTGAACTGTGTTATATCTGGATGAAACATTTACCAGGGAGATCAACAGTGTATGTCCAGACATCAGTCCTGCCTTCATCTTGGACTGTCAGAGTCACGTTCCTGATGTCTGTATTGAGGACAACTTCAAATGTTGGGTTATAATTTGGTCCATAGTTGATATGAAATGATGCTTTCTGAAATTCAATATAAAGTAGAAATATAAAGTAGTTATTGTTCATGTGCTACTTGAGATGGCAGTTTTAAACAACTCATTAAATTTTGCAACGCTACACTGATAGAGCCACAGATCTAACCCTTTATTACCAAGACAAATGCCACTAATACTGTTTCTGCAGACTCACAATCTACAGTTAACTGACGTGTGTCTTCACGTTAGTCCTGCTGGACACTCACCGTAGGTTGTGTTCTCTCAGCCTCAGGGTCACACAGGACGCTGTACTCTCCATCTTCAATGAGTTTAATGTCAGACGGGGTCATGATATATTTGCCTTTGTTTTCCGGTTGTACGTCATCAATGTACAAGATGACCTTAAAAGACACCAGTAGACCATTGCTGGGTGGCAGTGCCCCTGTCGATGTGGGGCGTGTAGGTGAAGGTGTAGCCTTACCTCTTTGACAGGAACGTTTGTCGGCAGCAGATACAGGTTCAGCTTTTGATTCGGTTGACTGAACAAGAGAACATGGCCTCTGATTGGCCTGTGGATCGCTAAAAACCC
Organism: Amblyopsis hoosieri; assembly: GCA_027564755.1. Taxonomy (NCBI): domain Eukaryota; kingdom Metazoa; phylum Chordata; class Actinopteri; order Percopsiformes; family Amblyopsidae; genus Amblyopsis; species Amblyopsis hoosieri. Next base: position 1,304 of record JAODUE010005036.1, on the reverse strand, counting down.
CGCTATTAAGTCCACTATCAGGCCGAAGGCAGAAAGGTGTGGGATGTTGATCACCACATGACTCTCTGTGGTCTCCTCTGGCACCACAATGTTCATTCCTTCCTTAGTGATGTGGGCTACAGACAGGCCTGCTGTGTCTGTATGGAACAGGACACGTGGTTATGAACACATTTATAGTTAATATATTTTATATACACTGAACAAAACTATAAACGCAACACTTTTGTTTTTGCCCCCATTCACCATGAGCTGAACTCAAAGATCTAATACTTTCTCTATCTACAAAATATATTTCTCTCAAATATATTATTGCACGTGTGCCTTGGGCTGGCCACAATATAAGGCCACTTGAAAAAGTGCAGTTCCATCACACAGCACAATGCCACAGATGTCGCAAGTTTTGCTGCAGCGTGCAATTGGCATGCTGACTGTAGGAATGTCCACCAGAGCTGTTTCCCATGAATTGAATGTTTATTTCTCTACCATAAGCCATCTCCAAGGGCGTTTCAGAGAATTTGGCAGTACATCCAACCGGCCTCACAACCGCAGACCACGTGTAACCACACCAGCCCAGGACCTCCACATCTACCTTCACCTCCAAGATTGCCTGAGACCAGCCACCCGGACAGCTGCTGCAACAATCTGTTTGCATAACCAAAGAATTTCTGCACAAACTCTCAGGAACTGTCTCAGGGAAGCTCATCTGCATGCTTGTCGTCCTAATCGGGGTCTCGACCTGACTGGTTCATCATCATAACTAACTTGAGTGGGCAAATACTCACATTTGATGCCGTCTGGCACTTTGGAGAGGTGTTCTCTTCACGGATGAATCCCGGTTTTCACTGTAGAGTAGATGGCAGACGGCGTGTATGGCGTTGTGTGGGTGAGCGGTTTGCTGATGTCAACGTAGATGGAGTGGCCCATGGTGGCGGTGGGGTTATTGTATGGGCAAGTGTGTGTTATGGACAACGAACACAGGTGCATTTTATTTATGGCATTTTGAATGCACAGAGATACCGTGATGAGATCCTGAGGCCCATTGTTGTGCCATTCATCCACGAACATCACCTCATGTTGCAGCATGAAAATGCACGGCCCCATGTTGCAAGGATCTGTACACAATTCCTGGAAGATGAAAACATCCCAGTTCTTGAAGACCAGCATACTCACCGGACATGTCACCTGTTGAGCATGTTTGTGATGCTCTGGATCAATGTATACGACAGTGTGTTCCAGGTCCTGCCAATATCCAGCAACTTCACACAGCCATTGAAGAGGAGTGGACCAACATTCCACAGGCCACA
>JAODUE010005035.1:0-10270 GCA_027564755.1 Amblyopsis hoosieri | reverse complement strand
CCCCCCCCACCAACACCCACACCCCCCAAACACCCCCCCCCCCCCCCCCACACACAAACCCCAGTTTTTCATTTTTAACAAACTAAAACATATTTTTTTTTTTTTTGGGGGGGGGGGGGGGGGGGTAGCATAATTTCCTATAGACTGGAGTGAGTGAGATTGCTATTGCAATTGTCTTTGGTGCAAAGTCTCGAGTCATTTGGCCAATCAGAATCAAGGATATTCATTGTCTTATTTTCCATGTATGAAAGACACTTTTGATGGTAGCCTATGTACCATCAAAAGTAACAAATTAGTTTTGAAGTAAGACGTTTTCTGCTAACGAGGCAATATGCTATTTAAATTAACGTCAGTTAACTATAGCTGCTAAGTAACGTTAACTTAGGTAGGCTACCAAGCATCAATGATACCGCATCAAATCTTCCCCACACTATAGAACGCTTGCCATTTCAGTTTGTTTTTCATCAATGAAAATATGGGAGGACAGCTCCGGTCTTCAGCGCGTTGCACACACAGAGCTGAACCGTAGCGGATACGTTCAATGTTCAGATCCGCTATGCGGTGAGGTGAGGCAGCTGCTGCTCGCAGAGCTGTTGCTGTTTTTATTGACTGGAGTCCATTTTTTTCTGCCTCTGGTTTTTACACTTGCCCCAGAAATAGATCAATCTGACTTCTGACAGTTGTCAAACGAAGGCTATTCATATCTACTTGGTTGCTTTCCTGAATTGTCATGTCATAATTTGTCAGGGACAATACAATTAACATTGTAACAGGTTAAATGTTCACGTGGTCACAATAACCTGGAACATATAACATACAGTGTTTATAGCCAAGGCTAATTTGCAACACCAGATTCTACATAGCCTCATTGTCCCACAATATGCATAATAGCATAATGTTAATAGCTTACTACACTGTGAATGCAACACTATCTATAAACGTGATTTTGCAAAAAATAATTGTCTTTGCGAATTATGGCAGCCAAGCTGTAGTAAATCCATAGAGTGTGAATCTGTAAACATGTTCACTTTATCCTTTCAGTGTAGGCTAGATCACATCGGAGGCTGTTTACATTGTCACTCATAAAGGCTGTGTCTGTAATTCCGGTTCGATGCTAGTGCAGTACTTTATTTACTCAGATGTTACTTTTATTTTAAATAATGATAATCTACTTATCTAACAGATGTACAATACCTGAAAACAGACAGTGTCATGCTGGGAAGTTTCGCAACATATTCATCTGTATAAGTTTAACGTCCAACTTTGTCATTGAGTTACGTAGTTGGTTGTTGTGCATGTCAATCAAAATAACTCTCCTGTCAAGTAGGCGAACTTGACGCAGTTAGCCAACGCTGTGTCCCAGACTATAACGTAATAAAGGCGGGCTCTGTGAGACTAGCAAATAGCCGACAACTGAGGCGTCACTGAGAGGGGGGAGGCGTCATGGCAGAAACGCAGTCAGCTAAAAAATTGGTTTTGCTCTAGTACCAGGGTTCACCATTCCTGGGGATTGGGTCTGGGAGATGGCAATCAGGATAATTAGTTTCTTGTTTGTAGACCTCTGTTCATCGAAGAGAGGAGGAGAAGATAAGGTGGGATTCTACACTAGTTTCTTAGCAATGCTGTTGTTGGCAAAGGGAGGAGACAGACAGAGTTGTCTCTTGCCTAAATGGTGCCCTAGGCGAAGCCCCTTCTATGAGAAGCTGCCTCTGCAGACAATCAACAAACAACAGAGAATATCACAGGTGGCGAATGGAAGAAAAGAAAAAAAAGATGGCAGATCAAACAGGAATGTTTCATTGTTTTGTCAAAAGGAGATACGTGCAAGACGGGGAGCCTGATGGAGCTGGACAGTCAAGAAAGATGAGGCCAAGTGTGTGACAACGTGTTTCCACGCATAGAGACGAGCATAAAAATAGTCTGTGTGGGAAAGATAACAGGAATGATGGGAGACGCTGAGGGGAAAGACTATGACAGGCTAAATAGATTTATAGACCCCTCAAAGCAGCAGTGATAGAAATAATAAACAATGTCGTAATTTTTGCAGACATTTTTATCTATAGCGACTTAGTTTGCATAGCCTACTGTATTAAAGAGAGTATATAATATGTAATGCATTAGTATTTGCAGTTGTTTTTTCTGGCAGGGCCCAACGCTAGCTTTGTCACACCTGGGGTGAAAGACATTGGGGAGGTGTGCAACAACTTTAAAAATTGAAAAGATTTGAAATGACATGAGAATGCCTGAATCTAAAAGGGAGATATAGCATTGTAATAATAAAACAAGGGGAATGCAGATATTGTTTGCACATGTGTAATTCCCAGCAGAAAATGATAACGGAATCAGGAGAGAGTAATTCTGCAGATACATACTGCAAATTCATGTTATTTTTACATACAAAAGTAGGACATTATGATTAGTATACGAAAACAGCAAAGACTTTACTCCATATTTGACATGGTTAATCATGAAATCAAGCATAGCATTAGCATCTGATCACAGCAAAGCAAAGGATTGGCCAATCTAGTCAGGGTGCCTATTTAAACGGCCTTAGCCTACACCCATTCTTGGCGCTTCCTCTGCAAGCTTTTTTGCATCCCACCACCTCCTTTGATGCTGTGTTTGATTCCTCCATGGCACGGTGTTGTCATTGAGGCTTGCTCTGTTCTGTACCCTATGGGGGTCTTTTTGTTCTCCCTGCCTTGGGCTTTCCATGTACGTGCATGGAAAGGGCATTCCTAGTATGCTCCTGGAAGGGCAGGGAGCTCCCGGAACAGAGACATACCTCCAAATATAAATAACGGAATGCAAAAAAAAAATACAAATTTTGACTAGTGGCCCCATCTGAAATTCCCCACAGAGCTGCCCCTTGGTGTCCTTGTTGTTTATTAAGAATAAGATGAATATCAGGATACGTGTGTTCATGTACGTGTGTGTGTGTGTAGTGGGTGGGACTATGCATGTATGCATTACATGCGGACAAAGATGTAACATCAAATGAAAACAGACTTCAGTAAACAGAAAGAGAGTTCATAAAGGACAGAGTTACAATGTTGTTTTTTTATGTTTATTTTGTGTTTTCTAAATCCCAGACGGAATGTGCTGCAGAATAACATTTGTACGATATTATAGCACACGCTATATTGTACATGTAAATCAATACTATTTTCTCTACAATTTATAGTAGTACAGTAGCATTCATCTGCATAATAAATCCCACCGCTTTCAAAGTGGGTTTGTTAAAACTAGGTACAACTTCAAAAACTAAAAATTATATATTGTGGTAACAGAGAAAAATTAACACATTATCAATAACTATAGTACTGGATTACATTTAAATCTTAAAATAGAAAGGGGTGATTAGCTGAAACATTGTTTTTTTCTTTTTTCTTATTCTTTTGATAATTATAATACTTTGATAATTGAGTATCTGTACAGTATGTTTATGTGAGTCAGTGAATAGCAATGTGAAACATTTGCTGTAACACTTTTTCAAGGTACAATACATATAAATAATAACAGTGGTCCTCAACCATGGTCACGAGCCCCCCCTGCTCTGCATCCTTTAGGGGTTTCCCTGCTCATGATTCACATGATTCAAATGTATGATTTGTTATAAAGCTTCTGCAGAGATTTATAATGACCAATTCTTTTGAATCAGGTGTGTTGAAGCAGACTTCAGAACGACTGGCATTTTACAACAATTACATCTACAGTAGTTTCAACAGCCACGCCATTGACTTGGCCAGAATTGTGCACATGCATTCACATGCCCTCGCTGGATCACGTCCCACTTATGACCTACGCCACACAATGTCTCATTCCTGGTTGTGTCCAGTGAAGCAGACTGTTTGGAGAACATAGCCTACCAATAATATAAGTGAGAAATAAACAGTTGTTTATGCATGCACTCCCTCCTCTTGATGAAACGCTCTGTGAGCGACTCATTCCCCTTGATGAAACGCTCTCTGTGAACGACTCATTCCCCTTGATGAAACGCTGTCTGTGAGCGACTCGGCTGTCTGATCTTGGCTGCCGTGATGTGTTGCGTGCTGGCTGGTGAGTGTGAGTCAGCAGCACACGTGTGTGAATCTCATTCTGGGAAGAACCACGTCTTGATATGCTGGTTCCTCTTAGGACATTTAAACATTTTTAATATATACCAGTTCATATTTACTGTTGCCTATAAGAGTTAGCTAATAATGTGTGTTTTATTATATGTTTTATATAAAATATGTTTTCTCATTTTATGGATATTAATTGTGATCGTTATACTCCATATTATGTACATTGCACAATAATTACGATCTCTTGTCCTCTTCCTGCAAATGAATATGAATGTGAATACAGTTGTAATAATGGAATGGATTTGGCTGCTCTGCACTACAATAATGTACATGCTCCTTAACTGTGTTTTGCACATGGTTCGAGAGGATTAGCATTATGGTCATACTGCTGAACTGTGTGACGCTGGGGATGTACCAACCCTGTGAGAACATCGACTGCACCTCCGACCGCTGCCAAATACTGCAGGTAGGCCCTCCTTAGTGTGTGTGTGTGTGTGTGTGTGTGTGTTTGTTCACATGTGGTTAATATGCCATTAAGTGCCAATCATGTTTGGCACTTAATTTTAATTATCATCTCATTTTTCTGTTAATATATTAAGAAATGTTTCTGTCAACATTGTCAAAAAAACAACATTATTGACATATCATGCAAATGATCACATCAAAAGTATACCAATAAATCATTATTACAAGAGTTGTGGCTTCAAAAACAAACTAACAAATAAAAATGTGTGTGAAAAGAAAATATGACAGCCACCAATTCTCATATAGCTGCAAGACATCGAGTGTTTGTTGTCTGGTTACATTTGAGTGTTTTTCAGGACATTTTCTTTTTTAATGTTTAATCTAACCCGCTGTTGTACAGACAGCAGGCGGTCTTTCATTAGATTTCCTGTGCAAGCCTATCTCATTGAAAAGACAGTTGTCACTTGGCGTCTACCTGCTTAGGTTCTGTCTCCGCTTATTATTCCATGCTTGCCAATTTTTATGCTTTTATTGTAAGCAGAAATTAGTTCATTTCCCTTTCTGTTTTGGATGTATTTTGCCAATGTTCCAATGCTCGTCCACCGTGTTTGTTGTTTGGCTGCTGTGTGGCCTGTAGGGTATACAACTTGCATTTCTAACAAGCTATTTTCATCAACTTCGGTGTTTGTATTATTTATTTGATTTAATGTGGTGGGCTCGTTTTAGAATGTGAGCATTTGGAAAGAAATGGAAATAAAAGAAACCAAAAGAAAAATATTCCAATAAATAAAATCTTCCATTTATATTTCTACAAAGTTGGATGAACCCAACACCCTATGTCCATACAGCCCATTAGGCCTCGATCACAATATTAAACAACTCCCATCAAATAATGAATAGGCTCAAACTATGCAAACCCTGTGCATCATAATGAGTTTGTAAGGCTTAAAGCTGTGGACCCCCAATAGAATATTGCGTACTTTATTGCAGTACTGCCAAAGTCTAATCTTATTTCATTTCCCCAACCTACCTCTCTCTCTCTCTCTCTCTCTCTCTCTCTCTCTCTCTCTCGCTCTCTCTCTCATCTATCTATCTATCTATCTATCTATCTATCTGTCTGTCTGTCTCTCTCTCTCACTATGCCTTCTGTTTCTGTTTGCCTTCTGTTTTTCTAGCGTGCTGCCTCCCCAAATAGTAGTGAGGTAGCGGTTCCATTTGGCTGGTTGCTAAAGGGTAACAGGGGATTTTGCTAACAGGGCTTAGAGAGTTAAAAGCATAGTCTAGCTAATACACGTTTTGTCAAATTCAACAAATATCTCCTTGCATTTCGTTATCTTACTGTTCTCTGTGCGTGTTGAAAAAATGATTTGATACTTCAACACAGCCCTGTTTCCGTAAATAGGAACATAAACAAAGTGGCGAACACCGCTCATATCCACAAAGCCGTAGCACTATGCTTGGCTTTGCAATGCATTACGATCTGTGATGAGGCGCCGCGGAGGACCGTGGAGCAATACTGTTTTGATTTGAGCTCAAAGTTGGCAAGAATGACTCACCCTGCCTTTAGTAAAAAAAAAAAACGTCCTATGTCATTTCCTAGCCGCTTTTCCTTGACCTCAAGTGACGACGTCAACGGGTCAAGGAAATATGTGAAGGAGAATTCATAAGGATTTAGGAAGAAGAGTGTCATGCAGGGTATGCAAACATGGACAACCCTGTGAAAAATATTACTTAATTACCAAAGTTGTAGTTGAAATAAAATAAATGTAACGATCACAAATGAAATGGATTTAGAGTAACAACTGTCATGTTTTTAGCCTATGTTATAGATCTAATATGATTTAGAGAAGTCTCTTCCCATCCATCAATGAAAGGAGCAACACTTGTAGCCTACTACTGTATAGCAATATACTGTCAAGTATTGCTTAGGAAAACTGCGGTCTATGGGAAAGTTAATCATCCATGCATGGTAGCAACAGTCTGATTAAAAACAAAGTTGTTCAAGGTGGAACATTCTGTTATGGTGTCCTATCAATATCACAACTGCTTCACAATAAATATAATATTTACTCTTCCCTGACAAATTGAAGCTAATAATGCCAACATTAAAGTGAAAATTCTTTCTTTTTTATTCTTAATTTCAGCACAAACTACACACAATGCTTGGAGCTCTGGGAAAGAGGAAGTAGCGCCTCCAATATTTTTGATAGAGTGAGAGATTGCTACAATTTATAATTTAGTTCAGCGATCTGAAAAGAAAACATCTTAAATATGTTTTTAGCCTAGACTGTAATGTTTTGACATCAATACCAAGAATTGTATGACAATAACTGCTGCCAAATGTATTTTGCTATGTAAGGTAGGCCTATACATTTGGCATTATGATAATCGTTTGTTTTTGTGAATGGCCGAATGATGCCTCAAGGAATTGTGGGACGGCATTATCTCCTTTCCTTCACTCTCTCAGCAGAACAGAATATACTCTCTCAGCAGAGCTAGCAGGCTATACTCCCTCAGCAGAGCTAAGAGGCTATACTCCCTCAGCAGAGCTAACAGGCTATACTCCCTCAGCAGAGCTAAGAGGCTATACTCCCTCAGCAGAGCTAACAGGCTATACTCCCTCAGCAGAGCTAACAGGCTACGCTCCCTCAGCAAAGCTAACAGGCTATATTCTCTCAGCAGAGCTAGCAGGCTATACTCCCTCAGCAGAGCTAACAGGCTACACTCCCTCAGCAGAGCTAACAGGCTATATTCTCTCAGCAGAGCTAGCAGGCTATACTCCCTCAGCAGAGCTAACAGGCTACACTCTCTCAGCAGAGGAACCCATTGAAACTGTCTTCACAGCCAATCGATCATTTTTCCATAGTTGTGTAAACACGTGTAGATCATAACGTTAATACTATGGGCCCATTTAATTTTGTTATAGCAGTGCCCCATGAGATAAAACTAGTAAAGCAACACATGGTCAGAGCTGGTGCACTGGTATACCATATATGAAATAGGATTAATATTATTATACACAGTGAAGTGTCTGCAGATCATTTTGCCTCTGTCCAAAACAGAAGACAGCTGCCTTCTTCTGCCTGAGTAGTCTGCATCCCTCGAAGGCAGCAGTTAATGCGATGCAATCTTTTTGAGAGCAAAGCACTGTGGGATATCTGAGCGACCTTCGTTCACAGCAAACTTGATCTAACTTACAAACTTGGCTTTGCCTTTAACTGTTTTGCTATTTCTTGCTTCAAAATATTTCGTAAACATCCCTTAGTGGATCGTTTTGATGAAAAAATGAAAATGATATCAAACAGACTGCCATGTTTTTTCCCCCCCAAATCCCATGTTCCCAAGAACCCTCCCATTCGTATTTTGTCAAAGAGGATTATGGGATTGCCTTCCCCATGACAGATACATGCAATGCTGTGTTTATAATTAGCCAAATTAAGGACGCCATTATATTGGCTAAAACTCGATGACTTCATTGGAACGTTCCGGCTTCAAATGCACTGGAAGGCAGTTTTGGACAGAGATCCCTCCACTTGTCATTCACACTCATCCCCATATGCAGACACACTCACACACGCACGCACACACACACACACACACGCACACACGCACACACATGCACATGCACTTCCAGCACTGCCATTTTAACGACCTACTTAACCAAGCCTGCATGCATGAAGACAGCCTATGAAGCAGCCCCCTGCTAGATGAGCCTGGTCCTCTTTACAGACTACAGTGGTGATAGAAGCCAGTAGGCTGATTGAAGAGGGCTCCGGTGATAGTGACGAGTGACTGTGATGAATCCCTTCCCGCTCTCATCCATAGCACAATGAGACCAGGGTGATGATGTGGCCGACATTGGCCTGCACACACACATTATCTGCATGTTATATCAACACATTTGAAACAGCAACGGCTATTTTATTGTGCTGCCGGCTGTCAGCTCTGTGGTTTTGTTGTTTCGGGTGTGAGAGCGTGTGCTCATGTGGGCAGGGTTTACAGTATTGTCTTCTTATTGGTGGAGCTATACAGGCATGCATGCATGCTTTCTCTGTAAGATCACAAACACAGCTAAGTTAACAAAGTGGAGATAACAGTATATTATACTGTAGACACAAAGGGATCTTCATCTACAGTAGGCATAATTCAGTGACACAGTCACATGTACACAAAAGTATACAGTTCAAAGTTAGGTTCCTTTCCTGTTTCTCTCTTTGAGCTCTCAAAAATGGGAAAATAGTCCTAACGTATAGCACATATTTACTTTTCTGTTATAATTGAGGGGACATTGTGAATATGTATCTCATATAATTTTATCAAAGGTTTTATATAAATGCAATGCTAAAATATTGTTTCTGTGCTGGATATAAATTCCCTGAATTGTAATGTGAACAGATTACAAATCAATATTGAATGCTAATAAACTTAAAATAGTTAATTTTTTGTTGTTGTTAAATATACTAGAGTCAACTTTCTAATTTTGTCAGTCAGTGACAGTCATTTTCTCATAACTGCTGGCAAGGCTTTTTTCCACAAAGGACGGATTTAGGGAGATATTATTCATACACGGACCATATTTATACATTTAATATGAGTAAATTTGACTGCAATTCAGTGTGTTTTGATTGGAACAATATTGATTTAGGATTTGTTGGTGTGGCTAATCTAGTCTAATCTGTACACCCACTGGCAAGCAGCAAACAGAAGCCAATAAATGATTTGAGGCCGCATTACAGTATTATGCAGATATTACTCCTAGCCTTTTCTGGATTTCAACCATGTGAAAAAGCCCTTGCAAGAAGAGACAGCAATCATCTTAACTTCTGTGTGGCAGGGATATCTAATGAGGTGCATGGGGCAGCACATCTCCAAAGAACTAGGGATCTCAATGTTATAATGCTAGTGGGACATGCTCTTCTTCACCTGCTTTGTCTCTAATATCCTTCGGTTGTTCTGTTCTCTCTGGTTCTGTTGTATATTGGATGGTTTCGCATGGATCACCATATGTCATGTCTAGTGGAGGCCTGTGTATGCATTAACACGCACACGCACACACACACAGTCAGCCATTACCTCGTGTAATGAATTGAGTGAATTCTTTGGTCTTTAATTGTTTTTAGACTAACAAATGTCCATTATCCTTTAATAGATTCTATTTGTTCGTGTGTGTGCACACAGATGCTGTGTTTCACTATAAGCTTGTTAGCCTTGTTGTGTGTGTGTGTTTGTATGTTACGCTCTCTGTTTCTCTTTATCATTCAGTTTCTGTGTATCAATCAAGCAGAATAGCCTCTTCATCATCACTTAAAAGTGTAGCCGTCATCAGCTTCAGCTCGTTTTTGGCTCTCCATTACATTAAATTATATATACACATTATTACATTAAAATTATTATTTTTTAAAAACAGACGATAGCATGTGTCTCTGTCGTGTTTGGCCGGAAGACAAAGGGCATACAATTAAAGCCAGATAAAAAAATACTTATTTTGTCTGAGTTTTTTCTTCTATTTATGTTATTTTATTGTTTATGAAGTCAGCTATGTGAGGTTGCTGGTTCAAGGATAATATGGATATGACATATCTGGCAATATGTAAGGCAGCAACCTGACTAACCTGACATATTCATAAACCTGTAAACTTTCAAACTTGTGTGTGTGTGTGCATGTGTGTGTGTGTGTGTGTGTGTGTGTGTGTGTGTGTGCGTGTGTGTGTGTGTGTGTGTGTGTGTGTGTGTGTGTG
>JAODUE010005034.1:0-10270 GCA_027564755.1 Amblyopsis hoosieri | reverse complement strand
TATATATTAATATAATATAATATAATAATATAATATAATATATTAATAAATGTGTTCAAATGTATTGAGTGATGTCACAGTGTTTACATTATTATTTGGAGTATTTACATATTCCAAAAAGTAGGCATTGTAATGTGAGTATGACTGAGTGTGAATGTAAACAATATCTCAATAAAGACTATGCCTACCTTTTTATTTGTGCAGGCATTACACGGGCTCCACGGGGACCAAGGCATGAGTTTGCAGCTGATAGGTGCGGGCAGACTTACATCTCGGGCCTTCCTCTTAGCACCTGTAGCTCCACTGACCATATGAAAGTATCGTTATTATTCAATGTATAGCTACGCATGCGATACATATTTTCCAGTTAAATGAGTAGAGAGACGTAGCTACCTGTTTTCCTCAGGGGTATATGGGTTCCTGGCCGCATCGGCAACGGCGTATGAGTTGGAAATCAGATGAAGTGTGAAAAATCCAAACACTACAAGTAATCTCTTCATATTGAAGAGCGGTAAAACTTAAATTATAATTAGCAACATCCGAAGATTCGCCTGACCTTTATGTTGTGATTTTCATACTGGGTTATATGTTATGTAACCCAACAAACTAGGGTAAATGATTGATTGACGGGTAAACAAGTAGTTGCAATATTTATATTGTTCTGGTTGCAACACTTTGGAAAGTCATTCCCTGAATTGATTGATTCTACTGCTGCTGCATAGAGGCTACATAAACCCCGACGCGCTCCATTCACGCTTACAAATACGCTGCATAATTGTTGCATATTTTAGGCTATACATGATCAAATTGTGATGTTATGATTATGAGAACGACTGAATGGAAAAAGGGATAAAACAAACACACCTTTCACAAATTCTAACAGACACAATGCGCATGCGTCTTTGGCGGCGGCAAGCTTAATCTGATTCAATTGTTTGCCTTTACCAATTCGCTTCGCTTGCTTTGATGTCGCTCATGACTGTGAATTATCTACAAACGACGTCGTCGTGATGCAGTAAAGGTTGGAAACATACAAATGACCAAAGCACCGAAAATCAAATGTCAGTGGATTAAAAATAGCTACAATGGAACAGGTAACGCCAAATTCACGTGAGGTGCTTGCCATAGGCCTATACTTTGAGACGTACGTATATTAAAAAAATGTTATTATAGCTTACATAGGATTGTAACGTGTATAAATAGTGTTATTGGTGTGCGAAATAGTTTACCATAGACGTTTTCTTAATTCAAACAAATTCCCTTGAGGTTATGACCGCATTTCTTACACATTTGCAAATCAGGTAGGCCTACATACAGTGAAATAAACTAATTAACGTGTAATACCAAAGCCATCCTGCAGGTGGAAGGGATGTGCATTTGTACAGTTGCGATCGGAAATATTCGACCCCCCAAACATCTTATGGGACTGCACAGTTTTGCGAGACAGTTCTATGGACTGCTGAAACTAAATTGGGACTGCTTGGAGTCCGGCCATGAAGTCCTTGTTTATTCCTTGCTCGTCTTGCAGGTGACACTGAAGCCATTGTCCCAGCCTACATCAGGGCATCCTATTATGAAGTAATACTTTTAAGTTCATAAGGGTTCTTGATGACTTTTTGCGTTTTCGCCTACAGCCAGGCAGGTTTGCAGCTGTTGGTCTATCTGCTCTCTTAGAATGTAACTTTTTTTTCTGGAAATCTTTATATACCCATGTGCAATTGAATAATTTGCTTTTGTGAACACTTTTAGTCTTGGCAATGATTTCAATTCACCTTAAACACTTGGTGGGGACCGGGGTTTATAAATCCATCAATTCTGAAGTAAATCAATAGACTTAACTATCTTTTCATTCCACTTTAGGCCATAAAAACGATCAGAAACGTTTCAAAACAGCAATATTACGAGTTTGAAAATAAATCTGCCTCGACTGTATTAACAAAATATCCTGTTACTCAGCAATACTATAGTCATATTTTATTTGTTGATTTTATATATCACTGATCACTGATAAAGAAGTCATACAAACAAATCTAGCTCATGGAAGTTACTATCCCATATATGTTTGGGGGGTGGAATAATTCTGATTGCAACTGTGTGGGTGGAGGAAACGCAGTATCTGTGTAGGACAATTTTGTTTCCCCTGTAATCTATAATCATCTGTGACCGGTTAACTGACTGACTTAAAGCTGTTAATTCAAGGATGGACCAATCAACTTTAAAGCTCTGAGGGCCAGATTTCAGGAGGAGGCTGCCCTGGCTCAAGCCCGAACCAGTCGCCCGGCCGTCGCTGAGAAGCCCAGGAAGGTGCCTCATCTAGGGGCACACTGCGGCGCCCAGCCCGCGGTGGAGAGCAAGGCAGCTCCCGTGGCTTCACGGGTCATCTTCAGAGACGGGCTACGGCCCATTTCCTTCCCGCCTCAGCAGCTTCAGCACTTGACCTCCCCGGGCGACGGCACCGTTGCCAGGCAGTCGCTCAGGGACAGACGTGCGGCGACGCCCCAGGCGGAGCCGCTGCCACCAGGCGCCCGGAAGGAAGCCGCGCCCCCGGTGAAGGTCAAGAAGAAGGGTCTTCTCCTTCCCTTCAAGTCGGCCAAATCGGCGAAGGCGGGCACGGAACGTGGAGAGCCGCCCTACGCCGACCTGTCCTCCAGACCAGCGGGGGAGCTGTCGTCGGCGGACACACACAGTGCTGAGGACGGGAGGTCGGCCCAGGGCGAGCAGTCCACGTCAGAGTACCCCACCTCCAGCCCGGACGCACAGCTCACCCCGACTCCTCCCAAGGAGGACACGAGCGGAGACTCAGACAGGCGGCCGTCCGTCAGCACCTTGGAAAGGGCCAAGAAGAAGCTCTCGTGCCGCAACTTCCTGCTCTACGGCAGCGGCGGTGGCGGCAGTGTCCGGAGTCCCTGTTCCGCTGACGGTGGTCTGTCATGCACGGTGCCGTCACCGGAGGGCGCCCGGGCCTCGCCGCTTGCACTTCCACACCTGGCTTGTGTTTCCGCACGCCCCTTTAGCAAGGCGAGCGGCTCCGTACACAGTAAGAGTTTCTTTTTCTTTTAGTTTTTTCACTGGTTGAATACATTTTTGGTTAAAGATTACTCGGTCATTCTGGAGAATCCCTCAGATGCTCCACCCCACTCAATGAACACACATTGCCAAGGCTGGGGGGTAGTGTTGTGTGGTGCAGTCTGCACCACTTTGATTGTGTTCCCATATACAGAGCCAGGGCTGTGTGGAAACACCAGACTGCGAGGAGATATTCACTGAATTTGACAAGTGTACCTTGCGATCGCTGATTCAACCTTTTTAATGATCAGAGTGGCTCTGTTGCACCCCAGGGGTAAAGGTTTGTCTTCCCCACCATGTAGAGTCTCCCGTGGACAAGAGGAACTTCAGCCACAGAGCACCTGCTTGTCCTGTGAAACACGTGAGGCCGCCAACTCCTCCTAAGAAGCCAATGCCTGACTTGGGATCCTTGGGGCCAAGGCCAGTAAAGCCCCCCAGACCGCCGTGTGTAGAGCAAAGCCGCTACTGTACAGCCGCAATTCAAGGTACGCTGATTGTTTTTGTTTTTTTAAATGTATAAATAGAATTAATATTATTAAATGTATTTATTTATTTATTTAGTATTGAAATGGCCCCATCTACACCCTCAATGTGGCTCGCACTCCTCCCTACCCCTCCTCCGTTTGTTTTCAATGCTGAAATATGGGTTTCTGGAGGCAGATGTGTTGTTTTTGTGAGAGCTTTGTATTGTCCGTACTTTGGTTTGCATCGGCATTTGTCGATCCTGGTCTTGACGTACCACTGCCCTGTACGTTGTAGATGTTTTCCTGCTCCAACACACCTTATTCAAATTAATAGGTTGGTACCAACCTGTGCAGAAGGCCTGTTAACAACCTATTAATTAGAATAAGGTCAGCGGGGAGACATCTTAAGCACGCAGGACAGTGGGTCCCCAGGAACACGATTGCAGATCGCTGGTTTACATTACTGTCGTTGCTGAGCCAGACTCCCTGTGTGCAGAGGCGTTGTCGGGCGTCTGCCATACAGCTGGCCGTCAGCCACACCCCGAGCAGCCGCCCGTGCCGAACCCCGTCATGGAGCCTCCCGACTTCCCTGATTTTGAGAACTCTGCCGTCGACATGGCCGTCGGCGATCCCGTAGACATCGCTGCCCTCGAGCTGGAGGCCTTGGAGATGGTCGGCGGTCCTCACACCAAACTGTTACCGGAGGCCCACAGTTTTGACCTGCAGGGCTTGAACCTGGCCAGGCACGACTTGATACTCCTGGACCCTGCGGCCTTCCCCTGCCCACTGGACTTGTGTGAGCTCAAAGAGCCCCTGCTCCATCAGAGCTGGCCTCCGGGCCAGCAGGTGGCAGTGCAAGCCAGCGAGGCTTGTGGCTCCGCCACGGAGGACCATGAGCTTGGTGAGCAAGCGGCTCTGAGTAATGGGACTGAAATGCAGCTGTGGTGAGTTGCTTTATATGAAATGAAATGTAAGCTTTTTTTAAAATTCAACAAATATCTCCTCACATTTTGCTAGCTTACAGCATTCTCCATAAATAGGAACATAAACAAAGTGGAGAACACCGCTCGGATCAACAAAGCAGTAGCACTACGCTTTGCTTCACAATGCATTTTGATGTGTGAGGTGTTTCCGCGGAGCGATACTGTTACTGATTTTCGTTAGGAGGTTAGAAAGATTGACTGACCCTGCCTTTAAGTTAATAGTTAGATGTATCAGGTAGACTGGCCCCCGCCCGACTATAGCTCTCAGCTAAAATCTTTTCACTTAGATTATAGTTTAGTATAACATTTTCACAACCAATCATGGTGGGGTAGTGACATTGAATTCGAGCGTGTTTCTAAATGGTGGTAGTGCTAGATGATGCAATCAAAATGGTTGTAGCAACGCTAACTGGTTAAATGCTGTCCAATAGTTTCAAGCTTAACCGGAGGTCTACACCCAGTAGGCCACGACCGTTAGCACATCCCAATGGAGCGTGGCCAGACAGGCTATGTATCAAGTGTAATATTTACACTACTGTGTAAACCAGTTTAAACATGCTGTTTGGTTTAATTACACGTTTCTTTCTCTTTATACTTTGTAGTTTTACTGTTAGATTTGAGCAGAATGTTTTCATTTGTTTGATTAATCACTTAAAATTAATCATAACAGATTTATGAAAATGCCAGTTGCTAGAAGAGACCGTATTCATACAGTATCTCTCTATTAATTATAAGCAATCTTTCCCCTAGCATGTGTCCGCATGATGTTTACTATGACACCTGTGACAACATGTACGAGGATGTGGAGAGCGGTAACAAATTCGCCGGCAGCCAGAATTCACGAAAACGCAAAGGGACCGTGAAGAATAAAGAGGAGAATGTTGTACTGTACAGTAAGTATGCTCCCCTTTGCGTGCGTGAACGTCCACTAAGCCATTAGTCTCAGCCTCTTCGGCACCATTAGCACTGCGTCACATTAAGCATCTCCGTGCTGAACATCTGATACGTAGACCCCCTGTAAGCTCAATGGCATTTTCGGAACGTGGTACTGTCCATTTCATTGGCTGTTCACATTGTCACTCACAAGTCTGTCTGTAATTTTGGTGCAATGCTACTGTAGTGGTTAATTAACTCATTTCAATGTATTTTAAGCAGTAACTGTAGTCTACTTATTTAACAGCATTACAAGACCTACAAACAGCCAGATATGTATTGATAAGTTTCCAAACAAATTTCCCTGTATAAGTTTAATATCTAACTTGGTCATTTATACATAATTGGTTGTGGTGCATGGCAATCAAAATACCTCTATTGTCAAGTAGGTGGGTCTTTACACAGTTAACCAGCTGCGTCCAAGACATCACATATGTAAAGGCCGGTTCTGCGAGACTATTAAACTGTTAACGCTGGACTAATTTCTCCTTACAGACCCATATGCTGAAAGCCTGCCCATGGTAACTCTGGTTTAATGTTGTTGTTTTTTGTTTTCTTTAACTCATTCAGAAAATAATGTTTGGCAAATTAACAAAATGCACTGCTTTATTTGCAGAAGGAGGATGCTCATCTGAACAAATGGTCACGGCGTCCATGGTATGTCTCTTTTGTGAAGACATGAGTCACTGTTGACATTACTCCTTTATAACAGTCAGCAGAACATTATTCTATTTGTTGTGATTCCTAACATTTTAGGAGCAGCTTATCAGACCATGGTCATGTAAACCAAAATCATTGCCACAGCAGGTATGCTAAACTGGTGTTTTGATTAGGTTTAGGCCTTCACGAGTCAGCTTGCTCCCGTATTACACAGAAAATAGGTTGTTGTTGTTGTTGTTTTTCTCACTGCTGTGACTGTTTTATATCAGTCAGAATATGTGATGTAACCATTACACAAATGGTTACATCACATATTCCATACATGCATGCATATTCTATATGTAATGGTTACATCACATATTCTATATGTAATGGTTACATCACATATTCTATATGTAATGGTTACATCACATATTCTATATGTAATGGTTACATCACATATATATAGGCAGCGTTCCGTGCGTTCCTAATGTTTGGCTGTTGATGTTGTTGATCAGCAAGGAACGTCACAACCCTGGTCTAGCTGACTACAAGGAGCGGAAGAAGAGAGAGAAGCAACGACTCGAAAAAGAGAAGAAGGAGCAGAAGGAGAGAGACAAGAAGGACAATGAAACGAAGAAGAAATTTAAAGTTTGTTTTCCTTTTTTTTTATTTTTTTTTTTGTTCTCCTCAAACTGAATATTGAGAAAGAAACTATTAAGAGTCAATTATATTACAATCTTTTTGAATTTACAAATATTATTTTTTTTTTTATTTAAAATTGCCGAGACAATATGCCACAGCAGACAAATGTCATAAGGACCTATACCATCCATTAGCACTACGTCACGTATACTAAAGCTGGAAATACACTGTGCTGTTAACAATAGCCTGCAATAGGCTGCCGTGCTATTAAACAATACTCAATGAGTAGCCTAGACTAAATGGGCCTACGTTAAAAATACATTAAAAAAAAAAAAAAAAAAAGCCTACAGGCACGGAGTATGCACTTAAAGCAAGGCTGTTGCCACAGCTCGACCGGCCAGCCTCCGAAGATGATGATGATGATGGTACATTTCCAGTGGATGCAGAAATAATAACATCATGACACCATGGCGCGTTCACACACTTCGCACAGGCGCAGTGAGGCAAAAAGGCACTGTGTTTTGGGGAATCAACTCGTGACTCTGCTTCAACTGTACGAGATCCTGATGACAGCCGACAAAAATTTCTGACGTGGTCAGAAATTAATCGGGTCGTATGTCGGAAGGTCGGGAGTCGTTAATCGCGCCTCACAACCCGCTGTACACTGCACAGCAAACGACGCCCGACAAGCCGAATTTCGACCCGACTCCTAATGACTCGTGCGGCACAGAGATCGGGCCAAAAACGTGCACAGTCCTGCAGTGTATGCCCAGCTTAAGCAACTGTGCTAAACGTCTGCTACATTTACCCCTGTAAACTCGTCCCCGCTTTCAGGAAGTGGAGTAGTACATTTTTATTGGCTGTTGAGAATAGTGACTCACAAGTCTGTAATTCTACTGTATACTAGTCCAGAGCCTTATTTAATTTTAGTCTCTCCATTTATTTTAAGCAGTAACCCTAACCTTATATGACAGATGCATGCATCATTGTTCCCAAGGAAATTCCTGGGTATATGTTTAACGACCGACTTACGAGTTATGTAGTTATGCCATCGTGTGTCAATCAAAACACTGTACCTTTCTTGTCAAATATGAGGCTCTTGACCCAGTTAGCCAGTGCTATGTCCCAGACCACTTTAGTAAAGGCTGACTTGAAGAGAACTCCAGGAATCTACTGTGTTCCCCGTTATGGCTAACGCAAAGAGCACTTCCATAAGTTACAATGTGTTCCCCATCATGGCTGCCATCATGGCTAACATAGAGATCTCTAGGTAGATACTGTGTGTTCCCTTCATGGCTAACACAGAGAGCTCCAGTAAGATACTGTGTGTTCCCATCATGGCTAACACAGAGAGCTCCAGTAAGATACTGTGTGTTCCCATCATGTCTAACACAGAGATCTCTAGTAAGATACTGTGTGTTCCCATCATGGCTAACACAGAGAGCTCCAGTAAGATACTGTGTGTTCCCATCATGTCTAACACAGAGATCTCTAGTAAGATACTGTGTGTTCCTCATGATGGATAACTTGAAGAGAGCTCCAGTAAGCTACTCTGTGTGTGTGTGCCCCATCATGGCTAACATAAAGAGCTCCAGTAAGATACTGTGTGTTCCTCATGATGGATAACTTGATGAGAGCTCGTGTGTGTGTGTGTGTGTGTGCGTGTGCGTGCGTGCGTGCGTGCGTGCGCCCCATCATGGCTAACATAAAGAGCTCCAGTAAGATACTGTGTGTTCCTCATGATGGATAACTTGATGAGAGCTCCAGTAAGCTTGTGTGTCCCATCATGGCTAACATAAAGAGCTCCAGTTAGCTACAGTGTTTTGCCTCCTTCCCCCTATCATGGTTGCCAGGTGACCGGCCAGGAGGAGCCCATGTACCACGCCAAGGTGGCGGTGGCCAGCAAGGTCCGCAAGCACGACCTGCCGGTGAGGAGCGGCGACACGGTCAGCATCATCCGCACCACCAGCTGTCCCAAGGGCAGGTGGCTGGCCCGGGACGCCAACCAAAAGTGTGAGCGAAATGACCAGACACGGGTACCGTTGCCCTGCATTCACACGGACGGCACCCTTCTTAACCTTGAGCTTCACTTTGACGAGACATCTGGAGTGCTTGACGTCCTTGACACTGACACACGCGTGACTGAATTGACCAATTAGTGTCGTACTGATGGCTACGGGCGTGGTTTAGGTGTGACGACAGCGAGAGCGACCTGAGAACAACTTCAACGACAGACAGATGGTTCATCCGATCAACACTTATGATGGACGGCTCCCCAGATGGACTTGTCTAACAGTCCGCCGTGTCGGGGTTACACGTTTCTAACTCTGGGTGTGCTTTTCAGTTCAGTGGTAAAGTGAAGGCATCACGGCACGCTGTGCTGAAACAAATGATCCAACTAGAGTAGTAAACACAAGCCAGGAACACCCAAAAGCGTGAAGTGTTTTTGTCACCCGTGTGAAAGCAGGCTAACAGTATCTTATACCGACCGTACGTCAGTGGTGTAGTTATGTGTAAACATCTTCAATTGCTAGACACAAATCAGAAATATCAATCAAAATAAAAAGCACTCTGAAAGTTAGAAAACATTAGAAATATAGAGCGAGTTATAACATTTATCAACAAAATATAAAATCAGTGTAAAAGTAAAATAAACAAATCGAACCACAGCCCACAAACTAAAGATGACATCACAAGAAGGCAAGCTTATTAAAGTGTATTTTTTTTTTTTTGTGAGAATAATTGTTTTTAAAAGATTCCAGTCTGCTAGACGTGTTTCCACAGGCTCCAAAGCCTCAGGGCACAGATGGAGAAAGCCTGGTCACCTTCATTTCATTCCAACATTTGTTATTGCTATAACTTCCATCATGACAGCCAACAAGTGTAATTCTCTTAAAGAGACATTAACCTATTTAATCTTATGGACACTATATTACAATCTCAAGAGGTCAGTGGCATTAATAAATACACCAAATATTTTATAGAAGAAGCTTTGATGACAATTTGCCCTGGGACTAGTCCTAATTTGTCCTTTTGTCTATATTACCTGCATTATGTTTTAAGAGTTGTAAACAGCCCCATCTGTAGACACTACTCTTTATTAGCATTATAACTGCCCTTTTTTTTAAGACACCCTTCAATTGTATATTTTCTTTCTCAGAAACATTCCATGTAGCATTCTGTACAGTATGTCTCACTCCTTGACAAAGCTTTTATGAATAGGTTCAAGTAACTAAAGACTTTTTTCAAACAGACAGTATGGTAACTGGTTTTAGTGGCGTATCAGCCTGGCGTTACCCGACGGTCTTGTAAGGTTGTCCTGGTGAAAATACAAATTTCTCCAGTCTTAATAGCAGTTGTGACTCCTTACCAGGTGGAGTCGCCAGTATGCCATGTTTAACCAAAGCCTTACTCGATGCTGTACAGGGTATAGTTCAGACATTATTATACCCATGTTACAAGGATTCGTGTGTGTGTGTGTGTGTGTGTGTGTGTGTGTGTGTGTGTGTGTGTGTGTGTGTGTGTGTGTGTGTGTGTGTG
>JAODUE010005033.1:0-10270 GCA_027564755.1 Amblyopsis hoosieri | reverse complement strand
TAGTGTGAAGCACTTTGTGTTACATGAATTTGTATGAAAAGTGCTATATAAATAAAGATTGATTGATTGATTGATACTGTTTTGATTTGAGCTCGCAGTTGGCAAGAATGACTGACCCTGCCTTTAATAAATGTACTAACTTTTTTCAAGTGCCATTTTTTGACTAAACTTCAAGTAAAGGGAATCTCTTACAATTGGTGAAATAGCCTACATTCTGTGTATAAAGCTGGGAAATGTATTCAGAAGGAGCCTACAGTAAAATGGTGAACCACAAATAAATGCATTATTGTGTTTTCTATTTTATTCATCATTAGGTTTGAATATAAGACTGATCTTAGCCATAAGGCTAAATGAGCGAGCATGCTTTCACCCGCATGAATGCAATTTGCTCCAAGGTATGGCTGTGCTGCACCCTAACCAAGCATTTGTGCTGAAAGTTACAGACTCAAAGTATTGGTGTACCACAGTAAATTGTAGCTGTCCACCCTCCTCTGAGAGGCTTATTAACTCTGCCTGGTTCATGCTTTACACATCCACAGTATATAGACAGTAGTGTAGCTTTCAGTAGAGATTATCAGACATTGGTGGGCCACTCCCCATACAGGAAGGCCATTGTCTTGTCAAAGTGCAAACCACATAACTGCTGGGATTAAAAACCCACTCTACCCAATGCATGGCCACGTCATGGTTGTTCAAAAGAAGAAACTGATTCTGGAATCTTAGTTTTATTCTGGATCAAACCTTCAGTTTGTGTTGTTCAAAACCCTTTTAATAGGTTTGGGATACTTTGATCCCAGCAGAATGGTGTATTCAGGGTGGATTTCAGTGATTTTGTGGTGCATGTTTTTGTGTATCTGCCCACTGGGAAATAATGTGCCCTGCCCCACCCATAGCCATTCACCTGTACTATAATACAGAGCATAGTATACTTTAATCATGAAATAATGTTTTTAGAGACTACACACTACAGTATTTAAGCAATTGCCACACTAAAATGCACACTTCGAAAATCCTTTTTACATTCTGCTCAGCACCCGATGTAAGTAATGGACTCATAGTATGTCATGCTGTCATCACTTAGATGTATTACACAGCAGTTGTTAGTGTAAATAATATTTGTGTGTGTGGCTACAGTCATAGGCAGCTTTTACACACACTACTACTGTAGATTAGGATCAATGATTTGTATAATTTGGTCTCATTTTATTTTTCCAACTATAATATTTGTCAGTGTATTAAAGATGTACTGATGTCGTTTTTTATAACTACTGCATAACTTCACATTGATATAGCATTTAGATATAGGTTTAAAAGTTTAACAGAGGTTGAGAAACGTAATATTTCTTGATAAAGAGAACATAAACTTACTGCAATATGTTTACTTACTAAAATATACAATAGGCTGAGCCTGCATGTGGTAGGAGTTACACAATAAGACAATGTCATTTCTTGCACTTTTATACAAATATTACGTAAACTGTGCGCTTTAAAAACATGAGCCAAATTCGATTTTCTGGGATTCACGGGACATTTAGTCTTCAGATCGACAAATGGCCAACAGAGCTTGTAGATGATCTCCCTTAAAATGTTTCTGTTGAATGAAAGAAAGACATTTTAAATGTATGTTTTAAAATACGCTTTGTGCTGAAATTCCAGTCAAGGGAATTATAATCGTTGAAATAAATAAATTGTGTGTGTTGGGGGGGTTCAGTCTACCTGTAGAGCAGTGTAAAGAGAGGTGCCCGTTTGTTTAAGAAAGGCCACTCTGATGCAGAGGAGATCATCCTCACAGTGAGACACCATTACTCCCCGGAGTATCCCTGGCTAGAAACACACAGCAAGTTCTAAATCAACACTATACAAAGTTTTACATTATTCATGTGGGGTCATAGGCTGGAAACACACAGCAAGTTCTAAATCAACACTATACAAAGTTTTACATTATGTGGGGTCATAAGCGGGGTCAAATGTAGAACTCAGAACAGTCAACAACATCTTCATTATCAGACATCCAATAAACGTGTATTCTCAACAGTGAAAACAATTCACTTCCACTTCCCTGTACATAAATGATCACATTTGAATGCATCACGCAATGTGGGTAGAACTCAATCCCTCCCCCATAGCTCTTAAATGTGACCATGTAAATACAGCACATAGCAGACATGTTTATCCAAAGTGGCTTACAATTAGTATATTTGTCAATAGCGGAACACATTCGGTTAGAATAATGACATCATTGCGGTCATTAGGACTAACTTAGTTCCTAAAGCAGGACTCTGGTCTGCATCCGGACCAAACGGAAAGTTTTGTTAAAATGATAATGGTAAAGCCTTTGCAGGCATAGTCTCTGCCTCTTGCGTCCATTAGCACGACTATACAGTACGTCATTTAAGCAACTCTGTGCTGAATGTCTGATATACAGTATAAACTGTATACCCTTGTATGCTCGACGGACTTTCCGGAAATGAGAAAGTTGATTTTCATGGGCTAATACTGTACTATCACTCACGAAGTCTGAATCCATAATTCCGGTGCGACGCCAGTGCAATGCTTTATTTACAAATTTCAGTTGTTAAAAGTATTTTCAGCAATAACTGTAGTTTACTTATCTAACAAACAATACATTAAAACAGCCAAAGTCATGTTGGTAAGTCTCTCAACAAATTCCAATGTATGAGTTTAACGTCCAAATTTGTATATTATCATTTGGACCGGTGTCTCCATCTGACAATCACAGCTTTCTGCCTAGGTTCAAGCAGCCGATTGCAGGCAAACAATGCCATTTCTACCACTAGGCTCAAATGTATCTCGACTGTCTTGAAATTTAATGCATGTTGCTTTAAGTTACCAGTGAGTTGATTGACTGTTAGTAAATGCAATTTCAGATGTTGACCTTTGAGTTATACAGTACATATGCGAACTCCTGTCCCGTGAAAAGTATTTAAAAACAGCTGATAATAAACAAGGTCTTACCTTCATAGTCTCTAGTCTCTGGGCGAGGTAGACATAGGGACTCTGAATGCACTTCACTGTTAGGACAAATGAAGAGGGTCATCATCACTGCCAATCATGGCACCAACAGGCCAATAGTCAACAGGCTACAGCCTCACATTATAGTGCACCACAGCACCTACCTAACACTTTTAAACCCAGCCGAATGTCTCCTGTGAAGCCTTTCTCCAAGGCTTTGTCCAAAGACTGTCCCTCAGCCAGTTCAAGACCTGACAGCACTGTACAGAAAGGAGAGCATGGCAATATATTGACATGGAGTTGAGGCAAGTTTGCAAGAAAGATAATTTTCCAATCAAAAGCATCATACGAGATTAGAAAGAGATTTACCTTTGTTGAGATGGTCTGGGTCTCTAGAGGTCAGTATGTTAATCCACAGTCCAACATCAACTTTTTTCCCATTCAGTGAAGCAGACAGAGCCTGACCGATTGGCGTGAGAATAAAGGTGAAGAACTTTGTTTCACACGACAGTTTACAAATATACAGTATAATAAAAGTATGGGATAGAGCAGTTTGTGTTGGCCTTTTTCCACTGGTGTCTGTCACAGCGCACTGTTGCTGCTACAAGTTTACACACAAATAATTATGGGCAGGATTTAAAAGTAAATAAAGTCAGTTAGAAATTCCTAGACAAGCATACCTGAATGTCACTTTGTACCAAACTACCAACACTCTCTTTCTGGTGGAAAGTGAAAAAAAAAATGTTTTCAGTTCAGCCCATGATATTTAAAACAGCTTTTAGCCATAAAGACCAAATGTAGTGTAAATGTAAGAACTATGCCAGGGCTAGCACTGCAGATTGGCTATCAAGTGCATTAGCTTAGAAAGCTCAAATTAATTAAATTACTTTTAGCAAAGCCATTATAAGCTTAGCAAAGTCTCCGCTGGTTTCACTTTTCAAGTCCTTCTCAAGATCTCTCTTATACACTGAAAAATAGATGACAACAATAGGACAACTGTTAGCGTCTGCTAACCATAGAGTTGTGTTAATATAATATTTATGCACAGCATGTCATTATTGATGCGGTAAAGTAGGCTACGTACATCCACTGTAGACCTCGCTGATATCTTTAAGTTGCTGGCCGGATCGTGTACATAGAATCTCCAACAGAGTTTCTTCATCAGTGCCTAATCCCTGTAAGTACATTGCACATGTACACAAACATACAACGCTTCCCTCTGATGGCACAAACACGATGACAACAATAAACAGGACACTGAAACAGTAATCGCAAGGCTACAAACCCTCAAAACAAATAGTGGTAGACAAACATCTCAAAGGCCTGTCATAGACACAATAGATACAGCCAGATTGTGCAGATTGGACTGTATCACCCCTGCACACACAAACCACACATACCTCCATGGCCTGTCGAAGGCGAGAAGCTTCATATTGATGTGGGGTCATAAGCAGTGCCATTAGTAGACTCTCCAGCTCTCCAGTCAACACCTTCTTCATAGCAGGAACCAGGTCCTGCAACAGTTAACAAGTTTAGAAAGCAACATCCAGTGTTGGATCTTAAGTACAGAGAGGCCTAATATAGTACACATACTGTAAAGAGATATCTTCAGCTACAGCATGTAGTGCTGCCATAATAATATAAGTCATTTAAGGTAACAATGTATAATGATTTAAAATGCTTGGCACCCGGTCAGTCAGACAAACTAACAGTTATTATCTTACCTCCCGGCAATGCATCTGGTCAAACAGCTAATGTTTGAACTACCACTACGTCTTTCAACTACTGTCTTTAATACAAACACTATACTCACCACAGAGCCAAAGTAGCTCTATGTGACAAGGCAGTCTGACTATGCTATGTAGTCTCGACTCTAAATGCTACTCTAAATGCTACAGGCTGTCGTTTCCACACAACTTGCAAGTGCCTTCAAAGCTGCTTAGGATAACTTGGCAAATTAGTGGCCTAGTGACACTATATTTTGTAAAGATTATTATTACTTTTAGCAGACCTTTAAAACATATTTTCGTGTTTCAGAAATCCCTAAGTAGTTTTGTCCATGTGTGGCAGAGAGCAGCAACTATGTTTATATCAAAATCAAAGTGGACTCATTCTTTACAGCTTTAAGTCAATGTTAAATAGGACTGATATTAAGAAATAAGGGTATACATATTGTTTTGACATTTGTCAAAAGCCCAAGAGGTTTAAAAAACAAAAAACATAGCCCTTTAGCCTAGCCTGAAGCTTACATTGCTTAACGCCTTCTGTAATCAAAGGTGTGTCCAAGTATTCAAATGGTTGCATAATATTTTATCAGCATTTATATTTTATAAGCAGATATAGTGTTCAAGTTCAATATGTGACATAATCAAACATCACACTAAAAGCATGTTATTGTTCTACTCATGATAGTACTCATTATATTCTAAAACATAAGATAATTATAAAAAGTCTTCTCCAAGTTATCAACAATGGATGACATTAGAGCAGTATATGTCGTGTACCTTCTTTGTATTTATCTTGTAGGCCTCGACGATGAGCTGTCTCTGAGCATTGTTCCGATTGGTCAGTATCCTGACCAGTGTCACCGCATCTGAGCAAGAGGTTTAGAAGACAGGCCTCAGCCACGTGACATCAAGGCTTGCTTATGAAACAGAAGCTGCTGAATGGTTTTATGTGCTGTTGAGACTACTAACTGAAATACCTTTGTTCTCCAGGGCAGTCTGGATTTCAGAAACATCTTTTTCAGGTTTGAAACTAGGAAAGGCACGCACTGTGCCACGGGTACCCCAGGACAAGTCCTATTGAGACAAAATAATGTCAAATATGTTACTGAGGATAGACCATATAGGCACTGGGCTTCTGAAGATAAAATACCTATGGTTTTCAATCATTTTGCATTTACAGAATGCCAAACAGCTCAAGCACTATTTACTGAACAGCTGTCTGCAGGGTGAGGGTTTAAGGGCAGCTGATTATTTTACTAGTGAAAACTATACATGTCACAGGTCACATTCCTTAAAAACATTAACTTATGAACAACTGACATACATTCAAATAAAACACAACATTAAGACGTACATTCATAGCGAACTGGCGATAAGCAGAAACCATATATTTAGACAGAAGGAGAAAAGCATGATATATAGTAGACTACTATTTCATATCACCAAATACCAGCCAAATATCAGAAGAATATTTGGACTGAATTTGTCTTGTTTGCACCCTTACACTGTATTCTTGATCCAGCTAACAGTCACATAAAGGAATCCTGGTGCCCCAGCTATTATGGTATGCAGTGGAATGTGTGGAATGCAGACAGAGACAATAATATATCACCTAGGTTCTTGAACAGGGTGATCTGATCGTGGATACTGGAATTAGTTCTATGAGGGCTTTATACTTACACACTCCCTGCAGTAGTCTGGGTCCATGGCTAGCTCCAAGAAAACACGTGGGCACAGGCAGATTACAGGACTGCTAATAAATGTAGAATGCACAGCATGGAAGTAAACCATGTATGGACATACAGAACAGGATAGTTTCACAGTTTTATTTTTATTTTTAACACTTACTGAATAGACCTCTACAAATAACATCAATCACTGACAGGTATTACACTAGCAGTTTACATATACAGTATAACGGTGTGGCCACATAACAAAAACTACATTTAACATTGATCATATATTAAACATACATTTAAAAGTTAACATCCTTTCAAACAAGTGCAACATCATTTCAAAATGTTAGCAGAATTATGGATAACCTACCTTCAGGTGAGGTCTGTACATAAAACCCCGAGGGAGTTACACAAAGCAGTTCTTGACAGCCTCTTATCAGCCTGTTATCTTTGCCCCACCCTCATGACAAAATAACCTGTTAGAGGACACTCATAGTGATAGACAAACATTTGCCCAATGAGGGCATAGTCTCTTCACAATTCTGCCCTTACGACTGGTTCTTAGGATTGCTAGTACTGACATTCCAGGAAGTGGAGAAATCCAGCCTGTCAGGTTATTTCACAGGTGATCCTCAGTCAGAAATTAATATACAATTCATGTTAAACACACTGGAAAAAAGTGAAACGATTTTATCTCCTTGCCAAATTCCTGCAGCACTCAGTGTAGTGACCAGAAATATGGGTCAGTGTGTATATAACAAACAAAACATACTAAAAATGTTTGTGACTTTGGCATTTTTGTTCATCTGAGGTATGTTAAAATATAAAGGGACACAATTCAAATCTGGAATTACTCTTTTGGTCATAACCACTCAAATATACGTTTTTAAAAGTTTGAATATTTAAAGTAACTGTACTGTATGTACCTTAGTCCTTTACACATGCACATAATAGTTTTCAAAAGCAGACTGTTCTAGTCTGCCTAAATATTTTACATATAATACACATATATAATAATATTGAAGTCGGTAAATGCATTTCTAACATGCAGCAAACCTAGTCAAACAAAATATAATAATTAGTATTGTGGCTATTTATTGGCAACATTTAAGAGTATGGATGTTAAGTAATCATTTTACATAAAAAATCATGACATGGAATGTTTGGTTTGACATTTTAGTCTTTGGAGTCTTGACAGTGGACATTCAGTCAAAAATAATTATTGGATTTTAGTCAGGACTATCACTATGGTTGGGAAAAAAAAACAGTCCAGGGCAAAATATACTTTTTATTAAATATTTTTAAACCACTCCCTGTTATTTTTACATTAAAAAAAAAAAGATCAGTAGCAAATATTAACGTACAGGCCAAATAAGTAAAAATGTATTTCACAACACATTTGATATTAATGAAAATATCTTAAATAGAAACACCTTTGAAGAAAACCGCCACAGGGAAAAGCTGTGTAGCATCCATCACGTGTACAGTGCAATCCGGTTTGCTGCAGAGAAAAATCAACAGTCCGCCAATTCAGAAAATTACATAAAGCAGGGCTATTCAACTCCGGTCCTAGAGGGCCGCACCCTGCATGTTTTAGAACTCTCCGTGCTCCAGCACTGAACAACTAGTTCATTAGAATCAGGTGTGTTGGAGCAGGGAGAAATCTAAAACATGGAGTGTGTGGTCTTCCAGGATCGGAGTTGAATAATCCTGACATAAAAGCATAGATTGCACACAACATACATCTGTAACACACTATCAATTGTTTTGGCTTCATTCACCCAGCTATCTTAAATATACTGTGTGTCACATACACTTTTCACGCTAGCATACCAAATGTTGTTGTGGCCCAGTAAGAAAGCAAATCTCTACTTGTAAACATAAACCTACAGGGGCGGTAAACCATAACATTTACCTGACAATTGCTTTGGCTTCATTCATTAAGATATCTTAAATATACTGCTTGTCACATACAATGCTCACATTAGCACAGAAAAGGATGGTGACTCAGGAATTTAAACAAATCTCTACTTGTAAACATAAACCTACAGCTGCGTTAACCATAACATTTGCCTTATCACTGAAAAACAAATTCCTTTTTTTTTTTTTTGCTTATCTTAATTCTTCTAAATCTAAAGCTATGCCTATAAATGTATGTAGTGTTACTGGTACTGCTGCACAGAAACTATTAATGACAAAATATTAACTTTTTGTTGCCATTTGTGATTTGTTGATACAAGGGTCACTGTACTGGACAGTAAAATGGTGGGAAATATACTGGCTCACAGGCAGTTATGTGCTTCAGATAGACACAGAGAAAGACATAAGATTAGTAGACATTTCTCTGTCTCGCCAACATGGAAAAAATTACAAAGAGTGATTTCTACAACTACAGCAAACAAAAGATATTTAAACAAAAACATACACAGTGCAGTTGCATCTCGCAATTAGATGGGGTTGCCAATAAGGCATGTTGAATACAGTAATTTAATTAAGTCTTGAAACTATCAAATGTAATTTTCAAACTGACTTAAGGTCAGTCAGGGATGTACAGTATTTTATTTAATGTTTTAAAAACTGGCATGATATATGATAAGCTTGTATTCAGTGTCAGGCCTGAACAGGCATTCACATAATTTATACTCTTAACATTCCAATGAAAACTAAGAATCCACTTAATAAGTTGGTACTTGTAACAGTATTTAATGGTATATGCCATTTGTTGAAAGAAGGCTACAAGATATATAAACCTGAATGTACTGTACAAAACAAAGTTAAACCTGAAGCTGTTCTTAATTTCCTCCTTAGAAAGTCCCATTCATTTAGGAAATAAAGGCACGGACTGCACACCATGTTTGCTTTACTGCAGTGCTTTCATATACAGTAGTCCAAAAAGACCAGTCCAGTCTTGAGACCTGTTCTTCAGAAGTCAGTTTGTGTTTCCCTCATGACGTCCATGGTGTTGCGTGTTTGACAGTTGCTGTACGGGTATATACAAGGAGTATTTTAAAAATTACCTGGGATTATATGACAGCGTTTGTTTGTTGCGGGAATTGTGAATTGTCAGTGGTCAGGGTAATGAAAGGAAAGGTTGACAAAACATTGAGGCAATGTTTGATGATGGAATGTGAAGGAATAAGTTAAGGCATTATTGCAGCTGTTGGACTACAGCAGTTCCAGTTCCCATTGTTGGCTGGGCCTCTCCTCGTTCTCAGGCATTATCACTACATGGTCCTTGTCATAGGATTTGCCACCTGGATGTAGGGAATACAAATGTCACAAGGTTCACAACGTTAATCATCATGCTAGCCTAATGCTACTATAAATCATGCTAGCCTAATGCTACTATAAATCACCAGAAAACAAGAATTCAAAAAATCAATGAAGAACACCGCTTAGCCTTTATCCCCCTCACCCGAAAAAGTGGTGGCCAATGTTTCTTGTATACCAATGTACTTCTACGGAGAGCGCCGATATTTACTGTCCGATTAGCCAAGGATCACAGACCTGTTACCAATCTTGTTTGGCTGAACTTCATTTGTCCAAGAAGTTCAGATGCCGTTCACGTAAATAGTTTGCCGGTCAGAGTCTATTTCATTATCGAAATGAACCAGATTAGGTGCTCCACCAATTTAAGGCCAATGGCTTTTGAGCATCAAAAACCCCCAGGCCTGCAGTGTGTGGGGGTTTAGCTGGGGGGTGCTGGTCCATTTAGTCACCTGCCCAGTGTCTGTTTTCAGTGATGCGCTCCTGGTGCCACATCCTTGGGGGTCTGGGGTATGTTGGTGTGTAGACTCGTTCTGTCAATATCTTTGGAGTTCCATTCTCTGACTGAGATTGAGGTGGCTGGGGAGCGGGTCTGGGGTCCCTGGTATTGTTTTTACTCATTTTGTA
>JAODUE010005032.1:0-10271 GCA_027564755.1 Amblyopsis hoosieri | reverse complement strand
TAGTAAACAATGCCAGGAGGTGATTAGTAAAACAAATCATACCAGGAGGCCATTAGTAGTCAAAACGGTAAAATGTAATGTTGTGCATAACCAAACTTGTGGTCTACAGCTTGTTGAGTGTTAACGATAAAAAACGCTAAGCTGTGAGCCAAGTGTAGTGACGAAGATAGCCTACGTGATTTCCCTGAAGCGAGAAAATAATGCATGTTTGTCTATGCCAGATAGTTGTTAATTTGCTTATGGATTGTGCTGATTTATATAGTACAGCTTTGATAATTCTACTGTGCAATTTGAAAATGTATGAGCAGCCAATATTACTATCATAGTTTACCAACGGAGTCGAACATAAACAGGAGATTAGACGCTCGTTGTAAATAAAAGTAGGCTACTCTATTCGAACCCATTGTAAACAAAGCGCGTATGTCCACTTTGGCTCACAACTATTCACGTAAGTCCATTTAAATATATTTAAATGTTCACTTATGACTGTGTAAAGCCATATTTTCATTTCGGATACTTTATGTATCTAATTTAAGCGTTTTAGCTAATTTATTTAAGTTAGTTTCTAAAAAAAAAAAGTTTTTTTCATGCTCCTGAAAAAAACAATTTTTGGAGATACGTTTTTATCATCGGACAGCGACGATATATAAATATAAATATGCACACACACACACGTAATATATATGTGTTTATATGTGTGTGTGTGTGTGTATGTATATATATATATATAATGTATGTATATTCATATTCAAATTGCCCACCAAGTACTTCCGGGAACTATTTTGCCTCTCCATGAACCATGTGACCATTGACAATATCGAAATTCCGTTGGCATAACTCTGTTATTTCCATGGCTCTGGGCCGGACCAATGAACCGTCATCATCACACACTGGCCATGCAATCACCAGATGTGCTGCCATGGCGCTGGGCGCTAGGCTACATGCGGTGCGTGTTTGTGTGTGTGTGTGTGGTGAGAGCAGCACAGTCCTCAGGCGGTGGGCGGGGGGACAATGGCAGGAAGAGGCTGCGGGGGAAGGGCCCACCGGGTGCCGTGACCCCTGAATATTGTTCTGCTGTCCAGCCACATGAGCGATGGAGGGCGGGGCCGCGGCACATAGCAGGAGAGCCGGGGGCGGGAGGACAGGTAAGGGAGTGTGCAGGAAGACACGGCGCTATGGCAACACAAATCACTTTTGGGGGCGAGGCTTGCAAGTTCCAAACTAGTGGAGCCAAAAAGGTCACGAGCTGGTAACGGGCTAAGCAAGGCTGCCATCGGCCTTTGACACACTGACACAGTCACCACCACCCCCCACCCCCCCCGACAGGAACCCTGCTCCGCAGCACGTACGCCTGGAGGCTTTGAGGCCGACCAGTCTGCACTGTTCAGCTCCAGACTCCTCCGCCATCCTCTCCCACCCTCGCTTTGCTTTTGTCCGCGCATTGGGAGACCGGATGGGTCCGCACTGGCTAGCAGCTCTCCTTGACCTGCCCCCCCCCTCCCCCCAGTCACCCTGGTCTGGTGCCCTGCGCTGTCAGAGGAAGTCCAAATTGTGTCACAAAACTAAATGACAGCAGATACGCTGTGTGCGGCTTTCCTTGTTGTAACCCTGACAATCAAATGTTGCTTGTGACTACAGCATTCATACAGTAACTCCAGCGACGCCAGATGGAATCCCTCATATGTGCGACGGTGGAAAATGTCATAGGAGGTCACCGTAACTTTACTGTTCAAATCTTTCTATACTGTGTATTAACATTGAGCACTGTGAGACCTGGGAACTCCCCCATCAAAACATTAGATAACCACCTGCTTAATCAACGGCCAAGAAGGTAGTTGCCACAGCAATTGAATGCCTGTGCCCAGAGATCCATGCCCACATTACGTTTGGCTCGATCTGATTGCTTGCAGGTGGGCCGATTACCTTAAAAAGGTGTTTAGTAGATCAGGATATAATATTGCTTTCAACTGGAGCCTAGACTCCTGATAACAGCACGGCAACGTGAGCTTGGGAATACAATGACACCGTACAGGAATAACGTCCAGTCCAATACACATACACACACACACACACACACACACACACACACACACACGTTCCTTTTCCTTTGCAAGGAAGTGTATGAAACACCTCACGTGGAAACTTATGAAAAGCGGAAGCCTGCTCAGCTCGTGGGAAAAAGGGAGACGTGATAAGTTGAGTTGCTTTTCCTCTCTTTTGATTTGATTGAACATACTGCACTTCATTAATCACTAAAGGGAGAAGTAATTGTTCCTACTTGAAAGTGAAGGTTAGCAAACTAGCTCTTTAGTCTAAGTAGCGTAACGTTCAATGGGTTCATTATGCTATGCATTATAGTTGGTACTAGCAAATGATGCACTGCTAGGAACATCCTTATATTATTATAGAATTAAAAGGACTTCTACTGTATTCTGTTAAACAATATTCTTTGCTTATCTATATTTTCCATTGCTTATTGTTGTGGATTATAGTGTGCCACATTTGAATAAAATATAAGAAAATAAAAAATAAACATATTGCACTTCTGTGTTTTTCCAGTAGGGGGAGTAGTGTTAAATCTGTTATGTGTAAAGAAAATTGAGAAAATAGACGTGCATTCCCATTTCACTACAGGGTGAGTCTAAAGTCTTGGCTTTACTTACGCATTAAACCAGGAGGCAAGCAGTTTGACGTTATGCTGCTGCAAATGAAAAGAAAACTGTTTTTAAGAGGATTATGTAGACACACACAAGATGTTTGATTGGTGCTTAACGTGTTACCTGGAGTGCACTATTGGTCAAATACAACAAGACAATAACCGTGTGTGCATGCATGTGTGCGCGTGCACAAACGACAGACATGCATGCACGCACACACGCATGCTTTGAATACTTTTATAGACCATTCCTGTGTATGAATCCATTGGAGAGGAATTTTCCCTCTGACCTGTCCACGCTTCTTTCATCACAACCTGACTAGATTGTAGGAGGACAGTGGCTCTTACGCGAGTGTGTGTGGGCGTGCGTGTGCGTGCGTGTGTGTGTTAACATTCCACAGGGGCCAATAGAGGTCCCATTGACAGGCTCTTGGCAGTCACAGCCGAGGGAGGAAGCCCTTTCTCCTGGCTTGCTTTCCTTTCTAGGTACGAGCGCGCACACACACACACACACACACACACACACAGAGAGTCCGGAGGTTTTCCACATCCCATGGCCTTTTGTAAGTCTATTCTGGCTCATGAAACAGGAAGTAGTCAGGAAGTGTAGGAAGAGGAGGAGGGACTCTGGGTGACGTGGCTGCCCCATACAGTAGCCCGGTCGGGGAAGGAAAAGGTGTTAAATCACTGGCTCTCAGCCTGGGAGGTGGGGACCCCCCCCCCCCCAACCAACCACAGAAGGGTCGTCAGGTTCTTTTCAGAAGCCCGTGATGATTAAAGGTTTGGTTTTTAAAGTTGGTGCTTATAACCTGACCATTAATATGCTGTAGTTAATATTCTGATCACGTTAAGCTAAGAAACAACATGGTGAATCACTTTAAGCTTGGTAATGTAGTGTATAGGAAACAAAACACAAATATTTGAGATACGTGATTCACATTTCTATGCAGAATGAGTTCTCATTCGCTCAGTGTGATCTCATGTTGTTTGCACATTAGCCAATCAGAGTAGGCGAGTGAGAGAGACACAGAAAAAGAACGAAAGAGGAGGAAGAGTGGGCGATTAAGCAACCAGGGCCTTTCCCAGCTCCCTGCCCCACTGACCCTCCCGTGTCTCGGCACCAATACACACACTGTACAACCCAGAGAAACCCAGACGACCACTCTGGTCCTATCTGAATCCAAAGGAAGCAGGCATCTTCGGCTGAGAAACCATGAAAAGAAGCCATCTTGTTTTGAATACGTCATGTGAATGTAAACATATCTCTGCTCGCAAACTAAGAGGGAGAAGAAGGCTGAAGATCGTAAAACAGGATGAGAGGCGGGAGACATGATGGCTAAAGATGTCCGCAAGAGACGTAGAATACAGACAAACTGTACAGTATAAACCGATTCCCCTTCATAAATGGTTCATGTCATGCTCTATATACAGCAAATGTAAATTGTTTTCAAATCAAAGCACATTAAATCGATCAATTAATGAATTAATTAAGCACAAAAAGTAATCGCTTCCCTCTAAATGTATCTGAGATTTTATTTTTCTTTGATCAATATTTCCAACACCTTTCCGACTCCCACATTCAAACTCAAGTTGATACATGTAGTTCTTCAATATCACCACCAGGGGTCAGTACAAAACTCTCCACTCCCTTTCCTCAAGCTATAGCTGTGTACAGCAGACTGACTCACCAAGAGGTGTGACAGAAGATACATTGGACAAAAAAGAATATATTTCTCTGATTATAACTCTGCTTTACATGATTCACCCCATACTGTACCTATTTTCCCAAAAACATTTCCTTTACATTGAGAAATCCTAAGCTTTCCTGAGTCCCAGCATTCCAGTTATATGCGACCTTCAGATTTTGTATTTAAACTTTTATAAGCTTTAATACATGTATTGTCTTTAAAACATATTCTTGGTGCTGCAAGGATTAAAGTGATCTCTTGCATACACTTCATATTACTAGTATACACTGCATCAGTAGGTACCTGCTATTTCTTCACTTTGCCACCAGAGGGAGATCTCTACCAACAACTACATAGAAAAAAGCCACTGGTGTGGTAATAGGAGGAAGGCATTTCTCACACACCTCGCAGAAAAGTTTAACAAGCCGCAGGGACCGGAGCTTTACAGTGCGATATCAATAGTAGAAACAGGGTGAGCAACTTACTGTGTGCAGGTGAGGGAGAAATCTCTCTATGTCATTCATGTCTATGCCATCGTCCTCTTCCAACTGGCTTTTCATCACCCTGACACAGAACAACAGTAGAGTCAGAAAGCACATCGCAGCCTCCGCGACAGACAGGGGCAGGCAGCCCAGGAGCGCTCTTACCCCTCGCGGTCGATGTGCGGCAGGTGCTTTGGCGTTCCCCTGTAGTGTTTCCTGTGGAACTGGTTGAAGTCCAGCTTCTCGGACTGAACGTCCCAGCCGGCGCCCCTATAACCATGGTGACGGCAGGACACTTGCGGTTAAAGGCAGCAAGCACGCTAAACATGGTGACATACGGGGTCTGCTGTTCTAGCGGTGACCATAGAAATTAAACACTACATACATTTTTACATGCAAAAAGGCCAGGGTTCCCCAACCCTGGTCCTGGAGGGCCGCTGCCCTGAATATTTTGGACGTCTCCCTGCTCCAACACAGCATATTCAAATGAATGACTCGGTGGCCCTCTAGGACCAGGATTGGGGACCGCTGCACTAGGCAATGGGTCAACTAGGTTGAGAAGCACGGCTACGACACTTAGAAATACACTGGCATACAGTCACACAGAAGCTGGTAGGGAAACCGATCATCTATGATGTGACAATCACACAGCTAGCCACCGTTAGATACTGTAGAACCTCTTAGCATCTAAAGTAACATACTGATTCATTTGGAGACCCCAGCATGCAATGTGTAAAGTGAACAATCACCACCCGATGGGTTCTAGGACTGTTTTAATACTGTACTATATGGCCATTGCTCACACCATTAGTCACATGGTCAAGCACTTCATGCACACACGCACGCACAGAAAGAGACGTCGTCCACGGTGGGTCATGCAGTGTTGCTGAGGTGAAAAAGTGTAGATTTCCCCCTGCTTGCATCAGATGCCTGTGGCTGTCACTGTCGTTAAACCAGAACATGACAAATCAAACACGACAGTTCCTAGTGGTACGTGACCCAGTGTCATGTACCGCTCTGCCACCGTGCTACTGCTGCCGCCTGGTGACACTTTTGACTGGACAAGAACAATGTGACAGTCCAGCAAAGTGCGTGCGGGCGCACACGGAGCTCATAAGATACTGTAGTACATTTAAAAGGTGGAGTCAGCGATGAAGGGGTATAACGGTTCACCAAATCCACGGTTCGGTTCATATCGCGGTTTTATCAATTTTTTCCGTTGAGCAGTATAATCTGGGATTTTTTTCTGGCCTTGATTACATTCATTCTGTAGAATAGTCTTTTTTTCTATATTTTCTGCCACTAGATGGCACACTAGCACCAGCTTCTCAGCCAAACAAGAACACCGTTCTTTTTGCAATGGCAAAACAGACAGCGGCCAGAGACTGAATTAAAAATAATTAATCCTTGAATGAGAACACATGCATTCTATAAATCGCTTTGTAATGTGTTTTGACAACTACAAAAAGGCTCAGTGGTTCTAATCTAGTGTTGATCTTAAATGTGAAAGGAAAATTGTAGTTTAATTACAGTAGCAACGTATATGAGAGCTCAACAGGCTGCACCTGTAGCAGGTTGTGTGTGTGTGTTTGTGTGTGTCTGTGGACCGCGGTTCTGTCTTCCGGAAAAGCGACACGAAATCGTTGTATCGCGGTTTCGGTTTCATAACCGTTACACCCCTAATATTAAAACGCCTCTCCCTTCAATGCCATAGGATGCTCCCTCAGAAGCACCCCCACATTGAACAGGCATCGACTGGGATAGTATAGGGTCGTGTGGTGGTGTGGTCTGTGTATGTACCTGATTATTTCTTCAGTTCACACGCAGAATGGCCAGCTAGAGGGCCATGAGGAGATATTAGCTGAATTTGATAAAACGTTTATTACCTTACATTCACTGACTCCACCTTTAATACAACAACCAGAACTCAGGCAACCAGGTATAAACGTATCCATCCTGATTTCATGACAAATGTAACCTAAATGCAACAGTGTGAGATCTGAAGAACAAAGAGTCAACCTGCCTAACAAAGCTGGCCAACAAGAGTACTGCTATTGTTAGGTCAGGCCAGGCTGATTAGCTAGCTAGCACCTGAGCTAGCACCTGAGCTAGCACCTGACTGACTTATTAAAGTAATTATCAAGAACGCTTGCTAACTTCGAGCTCAAATCAGTAACAGTATCGCACCGCGGTCCTCCGCGACACTGCTTCACACAGCGAAATGCATTGTGAAGCAAAGCGTAGTGCTACGGCTCTGTAGATACAGTCATAAAGAAAAGGACTTCTTGCTACTATGAAGCAGCTTATTGGTAGAGGTTTGTACTTAAAAACGAAGTAGCAGGGATGTTTTTCATACAGTGTTCCCCGCTTTGTTTAGTTTCCTATTTACGGAGCCTGGGCTGTGTAGAAGTATCAGATTCAACACAGAGAACGGTAAGCTAGCGGAATCCAAGGAGATATTTGTGGAATTTGACAAAACGTGTATTAGCGTACATTTAGCTTGCAATAGCCGACTATACCTTTAATGGGAACAGCAGCTTGCATCCCCCGCCACTGACTTCTGTGCGTGCTCAGAAGTGTCAGCGTGGCCGGAACTTAGGCAAGTGAGGCTGCCGCGCACCTGCTACCATGACAACCTGTTTCGCCTCCAGCAACACCACATGCGGGAGACACGTTTCTTTCATTTTGATGCATACCAACAGTGCCTTTTTATCAGAAAACTTTTTAGAGAGGAGAGTGTACAGTACAGTAACTGAGCACTATGAAGAGTGAAAGGCAGTTAGGAGCAAGCTCACAAACACAGAGCTTCATTTAATTCTCTCTCTTTCTCCAGGCCTACTGCGCTGACCTATCTGCACAAGCCACAGTGTCTTTGCACTGCAGTGGTCTGGGCAAGGATATTTCAAGCTTGGCTTGAGACACATTTAATTTAAATACTCTTGCTAAACGACTGCAGATGCAATTGTGGTGCAATCTATTGATGGTTGGTCTGGTTGGTCTGGAGAGCGGGGTAAAAGGAAATGGTTGGCGAAGATCGAAAATGGTGTGATAGTCCAAAGAGTCTGCGTCTCCAATGATCCAAGCGTTAGCATAAATAAAGTCATTACCTTTTAAGAGACCATTGCCAGAACTCAAGACTCACTAACCTGTACACATTACTGGTCCAATGAACAGCATGGCACTTACCCATGTGAGTCCATAGTGTTAGCAGCCCAGATGTCTGTTCCCAGAATGTCAAAGGACCCGTCTCTGTTCCCATTCTAGGAAAAGCATGTAAATGTACAGTACATGTGACAATCACACCACAAACATTTCTTTACCAAATGATAATTGCAAATGGACAGAGAGAGAGAGAGAGAGAGAGAGAGAGAGAGAGAGAGAGAGAGAGAGACAAGAAGCACAAAATACAACTATCTTAGAATTCAATATTTCAGTCAGTTTAAAACCCACCCAATAGCCCCAACAGATTTAGAGAAGCTCCCCAACCAAGACCAACTAGTGTTCCTACTAGGAGAAGTCAGGGAGTGCTATATAGGCTAGCAGCACGTTATGTGACAGCCTGTCACAACATGAGAGACTGTGGCTGACTTCTCCCCTGTATCAACCACCATGCATTCATGTCAATAAGGATGTGTCAGTATTTGTAAAAACTGTACCCATACTATATTTATTACTTCTATGTATGTTTAATAGTATATAATAGTATATAATGTATACATATATTTGTTTTTCCCCCAGAGTGAGAGACAGAGAGAGATAGACAGAGAGAGAGAGAGACAGAGAGAGACACCAGTACCTTTGCAGGACATTGGACCTGGTTGTTTCGGCCCCTGCTGCCAGAGCGAGAGCAGGACCCTGGTCTGGACCCAGAACTGGGTCTGGATCCTGTGCTGCCATTGCTGCTGTGCTCCCATTCATCCTACAGGAACACAAGGGGGGTGGAGAGGGAGAGAAGAAACATAGTTACAGTGTATTAAAATGGCCATGAAAGATTTGAGCTTTTGTGTGAAAGGGAGGACAGATGAAAGAAAAATGAGAGACACTGACAAAGATGCTATATGAAAAGATACACTTAACTGTGTTTGAAGTGTCCACTCGTGCACTACAATAGTGCACTATAAAGCAACACTCAGTGTGAATGATATCCTCATGCCAATTAGATTTCCTTTCCCTGTTCTGATATTCATTATGTGACATGTCAACAACACACAGCTCACGGTAGACAGATAAAACTAGCTTCTCCTCTCGACCTGACTTTACTACATGTGTGGGTTACCACGGTGATGGGTCCTGCCTCATCCGAGTGGTTGCCTGAATAAAAGCTCCAGTGATGGCACCGGCGCCTTTCTGAAAAGTTCATTGCAGCCAGACTACTCGTTTAATATGGGCAAATCGCTACTACCATTGATTATTCTCTGCTACGGTACTACATGTGCAGTAATTAATTTGAGAGTTCCTGCTGAACATATAAGCGTCTTTGGCATAAGTATCAGGCGTCTCAACCATGAAGTGGCTTCTCCTCTGCCATATAACAAACATTTTAGTTGTGTAAACTGGAAGAAATATATTAGTTAGGCTATTAAACAAGCGCTAAAGACTACCGCTGCTTTAAAAACAAACTGTTATTTTAATGTACTATTAGGCTAGTAGTAGTACTTCAATACTTTTAAAAACTTCCGGTTGAATCTTGTACGTTGCCGTACGTCAAAAAAACGCAAGAGTTAAGAATATTGAACGCATGCGACATTCGAAACGCAACGCAGACCAGTGCGACACTCCCAACGCATAGATTCAGACTGCCCCATTGACAATGAATGACTTCTGGCGCAACGCAACGCATTGAACACATTAGGCGTTAGCGTTTTCACAACCACCCTGCTGGCGGACCAATCAGGGTGGTTTAGCGAGATGACATTGAAGTCAAGCGCGTTTCTAAATGGTGGAAGACCAAAACAAGCGATCGGTTAAATGCTGTCCAATAGTTTCAAAATCAACCAGAGGTCTACGCCCAGTATGAGGAAACAACTGTTAACCCTTCCCAATGGAGCATTGCCAGACCATTTTCACAAAGTGAATTTCAGTAGTGATGCTGATGCACGATATGGATGAAGAACGCAACCAGGAAGTAATCACATTTAACAGTTTACATGGTAGAATTCTCCTTCATGAAACCAACGTTACACTACTGCTTCCGAATTAAATTTCAATAAAGTTGGGCCTTTCTGTTCTGATTGAGGTGTATACAGTTAGTACATGGATCATTTTCATTCGGGATGGGCTCATAAGCCCATTCCAGTCTGAATATTAGTGTCCATGTAAACGCAGCTAGTGTGAAAATGCAATAAAAACAAACGGATGTAGTGGGACATTCTGTGGGGGGGGGGGGGGGGGGGGGGGGGGGGGGGGGGGGGGGGGGGGGGGGGGGGGGGGGGGGGGGGGGGGGGG
>JAODUE010005030.1:0-10272 GCA_027564755.1 Amblyopsis hoosieri | reverse complement strand
AGAGAGAGAGAGAGAGAGAGAGAGAGAGAGAGAGAGAGAGAGAGAGAGAGAGAGAGAGAGAGAGAGAGAGATGGGGAGGAAGAAGGTGTTGCATAGTTGCCACAGTTGAGAAACCAATGTTTCTACCAGCTTAAGTAGTATAAACTAATCACAATCTGTTTTTCATACAGTGCTAGTGGTTCTAGCTGTCTTGGGTTTAAATGTTTGCCTGTTTTCAACCTGTTACATTAGTAATAACACCCACATACAGTGACAAAATATAGACTCACATCTGTCTCTTCGTGGTTGCTAGCTTACGTACTGGACTAGCAGAGCAGCTAAACCAAAGCAAAAATAATGTGCTATTACATTGCACTTTAAGGGAAATACCATGAAGATATTTAGAGAAAAGCTATTTTTACCCGCATTTCTATTTCAGATGTGTTTTTGTTTTGTGATTTCTTTCTTTCTATTGTTCAGACTTCTTTCCGAACACACCATGCCAGGGAAAATTCCATATAGAAACATACAGTAGCAGTGTGTCAGTGACGGGACTTCAGTTTAAAACACATTTGTGTCATGTTCCTCATTTTTCTTGCCATTTCGCTTTTTCTTTGTTTGTTGTTTTCTACTGTATGCCCTTTCTTTCTGTCAGTTTCCATGGTTGCACATCCCCCATTTTCTCTGGTTTATCTCAGTGTCTTGGCTTCATATTTCCAACCCCTCTTCTCCTTGACTTAGTTCCATCATTCTCTCATCCATCATCCCTCAATCTCCTTCTCCCTTGTCTCAGGTCCTCTCTACCAACTTTCCTTAGTTGCTATGCTATTTTTAACTTATCTGTTACTTTTAACAACAAAACTGTTTTTGTGTGCATTTGGGCCTGATATCTGTACTTGTGTATTCCTGTCAGCAGGGGTGTGTGTGTGTGTGTGTGTGTGTGTGTGTGTGTGTGTGTGTGTGGTCTCTGTGGTATACTTCTGTAGTCTTTGTGATGGTGTGTTATCAGGAAAAGCACAGTGGGAGTGTGCGTGTGGGCTACACTTCAGAGAGTGTGTGTTTGAGGGCACTTCTACTGTGAAAATTCATGACTACACAACTTGTGTGCGCTCAAGCGTGTTATGTGTGTGTGTGTGTGTGTGTGCGTGTGTGTGTGTGTGCGGGGTACTGTATAAGTCAAGGGCTCTTATGGTGGTGTGTGATATCTATCTATTTGTGTGATCTCCGTAGATGCTCACATCACCTCCCACAGCTCTGCTGCTAGAAAGACACTACAGTACACTACAGTACACTACAGTACACCATAGTACAGTACAGTACAGTACACCACAGTACAGTATATACAGTACAGTACACCACAGTACAGTACAGTACACTACACTACAGTACCGTACAGTAGATAGATACTGTAGATAGAAAGAGTGAAGCAAGTCAGGTTAGGAGGTTTAGCTGCAG
The DNA here is from genome assembly GCA_027564755.1 of Amblyopsis hoosieri. Lineage (NCBI taxonomy): Eukaryota > Metazoa > Chordata > Actinopteri > Percopsiformes > Amblyopsidae > Amblyopsis > Amblyopsis hoosieri. The sequence continues at coordinate 8,838 of JAODUE010005030.1, read as the reverse complement.
ATCACTGCGTCGGGGTTTATTATTTACTATTATTATTATTTATTTATTATTGTCGTGAGGCAAGGCTGCCGACGTCACGCAGCATTAAACATTTATCGCCACGGAGACCCGATTAATGTCACCGTCAATCACCGGCACCTCTCAATGTCACCCTCTGTCTTTCCCTCTTGCCATTGTTCCTGCCCTCATCCTATCGCCTTGCTGCCTCCATTCTTCAACTCTTCTTTCTGCACAACCCTGACACCAACCGGCCTTTATTGACCCCTCGTCTCTGTCTCTTTATCTCGGTTGTCCTCTAACCTCCACCAGCCCTCCTTATCTTTCTCTCCATCGGTTTTATCACCTTTCCCTACGGTCCACTTTCTACCCTGCCGCTGTCATCGATGTGGTTTCTCGTGATTTAATCAACATGGCAAGCTGAAGCTAAAGCTAGCAAGAACAACATCGCTGCCCTTAGATTCAGGACACCAATTTAATCTGTTCTGGTTCTCTCTTCTTTTTTTAAATGTTACGCTGCCAGAAAATGTTCAGTTTGTTGGGCAGGGTTAAAGTAATGCATCAACCCCTGAGCCGCAGGCTGGGAAAGAATGAGATGGATAGACTTTGTGAGGCTGTAGAATGGCGAGGCATACCATTTTCACAGCTTTTTTGATGTATTTTAAAAGTTTCCTGCCTTAGTCAGAGATCCATCATCCCTGATGAATTGTCCCGGGCCCACATAAATTAAGTGAATGTTTTTGCTATTCCAAGTCCTCATTTACCTTAAACAGATGGCTTTTCCTTGAAATGCACAGTGTACATGTCTGCTGCTAATGCAAGTCTTTCAAAAGACCCTGCAGCGTGTAGCTCCAAGGCTGTGCCTAACCCGGTCTCCTTTCTGTCTCCAATGCAGACGCCCCATGTTCTGAGCTGCAGGGCATGTTGTCAGGCCTGCTGCCTGACTCCCAGATCTCTGCATCCTCCATTAGAGACATCCACGGCTCCATGGGGGCTGCCAGGCTGGTGGCCAGTCGCTCAGGCTGGTTCCCCAACCCAACTCACCCCATCGCCGGAGAAGAGTGGCTTCAGGTAGCTGGTTGTCACACGCTCTAAATCCAATTTGCACCTAGCGCTTTAGACCGTGCGCTTAGATCATTAAAATAGGGCCTACAAATTCCACTATTACTCATAAATTAATGATATTAATCTCCAGTTGAGCTGGCATGATTTTGGCTTACTAGCAGCATACACACTATTAACTGCTGAATACAGTGTGCATGGAACCAATCTGTTCTTTCCAGGTGGACCTTGGGGTGCCGAAGATGGTGCGTGGCATTATTACCCAGGGTGCCAGAGGTCTGGAGGGCAGCAACAGCGGAGAGAACAGAGCCTTTGTTCGGAGGTACAAACTGGCCCACAGCCTGAACGGCAGAGACTGGACCACCATTCTGGACAGCAGTAATGGTCTACCCAAGGTAGTGTGTCAGACATGTACACTTAACTTACACTACCTTACATTAGTGCATCTTAAGTGGTAAATGGACTGCATTTATATAGAGCTTTTTCCAACCTCCAGGACACTCCAAGCATTGTACAGTATTGCCTCACATTCACACACACATGCAAGGCACCATGTGACCACTGGGAGCAGTTAGGGTTAGGTGTACACCTCAACACTTGGTGAGGAGTTAGTGGGATCTTATATCCTTTGGAGTCACAGATCTCCTCCTTCGATTGCTGGGTTACGTGGGGGAATAATGTTATGTGTGCAACACATGAAAGATATTCAACTATTTTAAAGTATTTGGGCCTTTCAAACATGCAATTTTGAGTTTCACAAGCCCCAAGTGTAATGGATAAAACATTCTGTCATGGGTATAGTTTATGTAAAGATGTCTTTCAAACCATGCCCTTGTCTCTCTTTCTCACTCTCCCATGGCCTTGTCATTTCCAGGGGAGGGAAAAAGTAATTTTATTACGGTCTGATAATAATTCAATTTCATCACCTCTCCTTTTCTCTCTGCCACTCATTGTCTCTCTCCAATTCTACCCATCGCCATTACTCATCTTTTCTATCTTCTCTCTCTCTCTCTCTCTCTCTCTCTCTCTTTCTCTCTCTCTCTCTCTCTCTCTGTCTGACTCTCGTGGGTGTTAATTAAAAATGTCTTTTATGCATTGCCGCTCAACACTGCAGGCAGTCCAAAGCAGTGTGAGACAGGGTGCTTTAAACTCTGTAGTCTGTTCTGAAAGCGTGCCTTAAAACTCTTTAATTGTACTACTGAGTGTCTGGCTTTTCTCCCATTGCTGGAATCATGTTCTCTCTCATCTGCCTGTCGTTTTAGATGAGCATCTGGGGAAATTTGTAAGTACTTTTAAAATGGAAAAATAGTGGAAGCCAAGAAAGCTGAAGATACAATTTAATCTATTAATATACTGCTGGTACATCCTTCAATACAGAGCTGCACCAGTAGTAATAGTCCTGTATCACTAGCCAGAGGCCCTCAAAAGTCACCTCAAGGAAAATTACTGACGTGTGTCTGTTCGTGATCCCTTATACAGTTGTGTCATCTGAAAGACTATAATGACCAAAGCTGGATGTGAATAGTAATAAACAACCAACACCATAATTTAGCTAACACGAATTTGTGTTCCTATCCCGTTCATCCAGCCAGGTTTTTACATGGCACCAAATTTAGGAGGCTAAGTAGTTTGTTGATTCAAGTACAAATACTGACTCACTCTATGCGATCTCTGCCTGTCTCCTGGTAGATCTTTGAGGGCAACAATCACTACGATGCCCCAGAGGTTCGACGGTTTGACGAGGTAGCAGCCCAGTACATCAGAGTCTACCCAGAGAGGTGGTCTCCTGCTGGAATTGGCATGAGGATGGAGGTCCTTGGCTGTGAGCTGCCTGGTAAAGCCATACACACTTACATGTATGCATGTCTGCATTATAGCCATGCACAAAATCCAAAACGCAATGTTAACCAAGACGTGCACATCACTGGATACTCCTGTGGGGTCTGTTAATGCTACAATTGACAGACCACTCTTGATTAACTAACTTTCAGTACTGCACAATGTGAAATATATTATTCAAAGTATTATTGCTAAATCGTGTTTGCCTACTATCACCTATTGTATTGTAACCGTCCTGGAGGGGTGGATTCCTCTCTCTGTCCCAAGGTTTCTTCCCTTTTTTCCCCATGGGGGTTTAAATGGGAGTTTTTCCTTGCTTTGGGGGAGGAGCAGGTTAAGGGGTTGTTGTTTGTTTCCATGTAAAATGTAGGCCGTAAAGCCCTTTGAGACTGCAATGTGATTAAGGGTAATTAAATAAATAAACTTGACTTGACTTGACTTGAAACGTGATCCATGTACAGTACGTGTGTATCTGTATTAGGAGTGTGTGTATGTTCACGTGCACGCACACACACACACACACACACACACACACACACACGTGCATATTTCTACATATCCGTGTGTTAATCTGCGTTCTCTGTAGGAGGTATTGCTGCATGTCTGGACAGGGATTAGCATGTCTAGGTCATGAGACTTTCACTGTGATATCGGACAGCCGTCTAATTGTATTACATATGCTATTGTGATGCTAACATGTAGCTACAGTATACTGTATGGAGGAATTATGTATACAGTATACAGTATACTGTATAAATGAATTATGTATAAAGTATACAGTATACTGTATGGAGGATTTATGCAAATTGTAGCCGTCCACTGAATTTGGATAGACACTATTTATTGTGTATTCATTATTGTTTAACCAGACCAATGCATACATATTTGCCTGTAATGAAAGCAGGATTACTGTAGTTTTAGTGATGAACGGAGACTTTCTCACTAAAAGTGGTTTATGGTTATGTATAGTATGGAATATTGCATCAACTGCCCCATGTTTATATTTTTAAACAAACATTTGAGCATACACCCCCAGATCTACATGAAATTGGTTGCAATACCAATACAGTAATATACATCCTGGAAGGGCTCCTCTCCTCTCCTCTCCTCTCCTCTCCTCTCCTCTGTGGCATGGTTGGTCTGACATGTGACAGGTGAGAACAGGAACAGGAAATGACACGTACCTGCTCCCACAGGGAAGGGATTGAACTGTCGCTGCCAACTGACAATCTATTACTGTACCAGCACAGTCACCTGTGTGTGTGTGTGTGTGTGTGTGTGTGTGTGTGTGTGTGAGAGAGAGAGAGAGAGAGGGTGAGGGGGATGTGGGGTCTGCTACTAGGTTCTGCGTACTGTAGGTGTGCCTGAGAGTTTGTGTGTGTGTGTGTGTGTGTGTGTGTGTGTGTGTGTGTGTGTGTGTGTGTGTGTGTGTGTGTGTGTGTGTGTGCGTGCGTGTGCGTGCGCGTGCGCGTGTGTACGTGTGCGTGTGCGTGTGTGTGCGTGTGTGTGTGCGTGTGTGTGTGCGTGTGTGCGCGTGTGGTTGTTGCTGTAGGCCCAGGCCCAGGGGAACCAAGATATCCTAGTTGTGTCATGTCCAGTCCAGAGCCAGGTAGTGATGGGAACAGAGGAGACATCCTCTACTGTTCACATTCACATTTGAATATGGTTACTTATAGGCTACTTAATAGGTCCACACCTCAGTTGAGTTAGGGTTAGCACCCCTGGAATCCTATTGTTCAGATTATGTTATAAAAGCACATGTGCACAAAGTACATCCATGGCCAAAGAAGGAGGGGTAGAGTGTTGTGAGCCGTAGGGGGAATGGTAGAGAAGAATGCATCTCCCAATCACATTGCTTGAGATGAAAACAAAAAGGTCCTTTTATAGTAATGCTAATTTCATTATATTTCCAGTAAAACTGTATCTTTAAGGACTACTGGACTAGAGACAGACCATTTGTTCAGTTAAGTAATATTCGTCTCACACATTGAAAGCATGGAACCACATCTCGGCTGGTTTTCATAATATACTGTATCTTTTCATTGTATTATTTTGTTAATATATATAAAAGTTTGTTGTTGGCCTGGCTGTCTAGGTCTACATGCCAGATGTTTACCTCCTGGACATAATCTGTGAATTAGACAGTGATTGTTTTTCGGGCGGTTTGTTAGTTTTCCGTCATATTACCACTGCAATTACTCTAATCTCTCTCTCTCTCTCTCTCTCTCTCTCTCTCTCTCTCTCTCTCTCTCTCTCTCTCTCGTTAAGAACAGGCTGCTTTTGTTAAAATGCAGTTTGTTGCTTTTCTCTGTGGTCCTCTGAAGCAATTTTCCTGGAAATTATGGTTTCACCCTATACAGTAGTCACCATTCTGTTTGAACATCTCCAAATGAAACCACAGTTAAAACATTGTACAGGATGACGTTGTTTGCCTGCCTTCTTGTGTGTGTGTTCATGTGTTTGTAATGGGAAATAAAATATTCAACGGTATGCATCAGTTTTGGCCCACTGAACAGGGTATTCTACACAGAGGAACTAGCTATAGGCACAATTTGGCTCTACTGTTACAACTGCTAGATGAACACACACACACACACACACACACGCACACACAGGGCAACAATCAGGAAGAATTTAGTCCAGGTGAAACACGTTAAATATGTGAACGTCTTCTCTCTTCATTTGTTTCCTATAGTCAGTGTATAGAACTGTGTAACAGGTGCCTTGGTTAGCAACATCCATCTGCCCATCTATGTACAGTAAGAGGTTTCATATAAAACTGGCCTATTTTGACATAACCTCCTTTCTCCTGCTCTCTGCTCTTCTCTGGCAGAGAAATAAATGAGTGAAATAATGAATTGATGAATAAATAAAAAGACACATCTTGAAACCAGCCAGTGCCAGGGGACAGAAGCATTCTCCCACACACACACACACACAGACACACAGACACACACACACTTGCACACAACTGTCCGGCAGTGACTACAGCAATCAGAGGAGCCCTTCTATTATTAAATTATTCTATATTATTCAATTATGCAGCTGTGTGTGTGTGTGTGTGTGTGTGTGTGTGTGTGTGTGTGTGGACTGGAGGACAGGGACCCCTACTGGTGACAGGCTAGGTCACGCTGAGGTCAATATGTTTACTACAGCCACATTAAGATTGTCAACATGACTCCTCTTGCTCTAACGACAGCTGAGCATAATGAATTGAATGCGGTGTGGTTCCAACATCCAATCACAAAATGCAACAAAGCGTTGTAGTTAAACACCTTCATGATATGTTATACTCATCATTAGGCTTATAGAAACATAAATGGTGTGTGGTACATGCGTTTTTATTACATTGCGAATTTTGTTTCCTTGCTTTCTATCATTAGGAAAACAAGTCCATGTTGTGTCAGTTGACACCTTAAATGATGCTAAATTAGGGCTGGGCAACTGAGTCGGAAAATGGTTTACAGTGTTTCTGTAATTGCTACAAGCTATCATTCATCATGCCAGCGTAAAAAAATGCTTCATGGTTTCATTAATCTTTCGTCTATTGCCCAAGAAAGCATATTTATCAGTAACGTCACAGAGATGGGTGCAGTGTTTGAGATAGTGTGACAGACATCCAGGCTTTCCTTCAAACAATGTGTTCCTGAAAGACGTGAGCCAGATGCTAGCTATTCCTGGCTGCTTTCTCATTTGAAGTTGCCAACAAAGTAAAGTGTATCTGATACATGAATTGAGTTCATCTTGTGACATTTTTAATCATTTATTCAACAAAAAAACATAGATTAAGCATGCCAAATTGCACTCAATAAGGGAGCATTTGTGGATGGAGATCTAATAGGCTTTTACGTTACTTTACTTTAGAACCACTTTGTTGCAAATGCAACATAAAGAAACACTGAAACATTATTGACAGTTACGTATTTACAAGAAATGGTGTCCATAAGGATTTTCAATCAAACACAACCACTTATTAAACAAGAATATTTACGCATTTGTTTTATTTCACTAAGATTCTTTAAAAAGCATAATGGAAGGATTTTCCATTTATGCAACTTGAAATCATAATCATTCATCTATCCTATTCACATGCACATATTTCAAAACAATGCAATTTAAATGGTTTTTACATGGCCAGAAGGGAGCAAAATATTTCACGCATGAAAGACCAACTCATTTCTTTAAAGGAAACATCCAAAATGACACAGGATACAGTATGGGGTTTTCCCATTATTTCAGCAAACAGTCAATGAGGAAACAAGCAGTGAAGCCTTACTGAAGGACACATTCTAATCATCTACGCTAGCTGCAGAGGCAGCATGTCATTTAAGGCTGGTGACCCACACAGTTGGATCTGAACTTAGATCTGCCTGCTGCCAGTTTCGTTCATGCTTTAAATGACAGAGTTATCGCAACATCTGCAACGCTCTCATCTGCTTCGCCCCATGCGCAGTTGTTGGCAGGCAGTCAGACACACACACACACACACACACACACACACATGCTTACACACAAGCACACACGCACAAACACACACACACACACACACGCACATGCTTACACACACACATGCACGCACACACACACACACACACGCACGCACACGCACACACATGCACACACACACATGCTTACGCACACACACACGCACGCTCACACACACACGTGTACTTACAGTACTTACATACACACGCTCACAGACACACGCTTGTACACAAACACACACACATATACTGTACACATGCTCTCTCACACACACACGCTCAAACACACAAATGCTCTCTCACACACACACACACACACGCACACACGCTCACACACATGATTCAAACATGCACGCACAGGCACAAGAACACAGTAATATACACACATTTAGGTCACACACAAGTAATACACACAAATGCTGTAACTTTTTGTCTCTGTAGAGAACAGTGCCATAATGATTGTGCGGTTGAGGCAATCTGGAGAAACAACAGAGAGAGAGAGAGAGAGAGAGAGAGAGAATAATGGCTTTGGCTTCATTCATCTGTTTTCAGTCACATTTTACAGTAATGTGCATCTTTCAATCACACACACACACACACACACACACACAGGTGTGTCAGTGCTGTGCTATTGTCTGGCGCTACAATAAGCCCCTGGAGGTAATGTTGTTCAGCGTTGACGTTCCAGGAGGTGTTCCGCCGTTGCCAGGATTCAGCCAATCCGAGATGAGCCAGCTCATGTGAACCCAAGGAGTACGTGTGCACACAGTGTGCGCTGCGTGTTTTCCATGTCCAGCATTGTTGATAGCTTTCACATGCGAGCCCTGGCAGCGCTCCACATACTTTTATGTGATTGGCGGGTTGTGGTTTAAGATACGCCCACTTATCTCATGTCCATGTGCAGTCTTCCTGCACTCTTGCCTCAACCCACCCGCCGCCACACTCTTTTTAAACATAAACAGTGAGCTGGCAGGAGATATGTGGTATCTGGAAGGGTTATAACTCACGTTGGTACTGAATCTTTAGCATTACGCTGAATGCAAATTGCATGGAACAGCTACGAGCATAATATTTACCCCTAAACTCAAAGCATAACGTTAAAACGTTATGCTTTGAGTTGTGTTGGCTGTGCAATAGTGTTATTACACTATTCAAATGGCATTTGAAGTAATAATTGCTCATTAACGTCATATTGATGGATAAGGATGTCTTGCCCAAAGCAATTGATTCGTCTGGGAATGTGAGATTGCCCTGAAGGCATTGGATGTCATAACCACTTTGTGAGCACTGTGAGGCTTTAAACCAAAGCACTGCACTGAACCCTGCACTTTACAGCTGAACGGAAAAAACTTGGAGAACTCCCAGTCTGAAGAATGTAATCTCAGGGGGGGGGGGGGGGGGGGGGGGGGGGGGGGGGGGGGGGGGGGGGGGGGGGGGGGGGGGGGGGGGGGGGGGG
>JAODUE010005029.1:0-10273 GCA_027564755.1 Amblyopsis hoosieri | reverse complement strand
CTCTCTCTCTCTCTCTCTCTCTCTCTCTCTCTCTCTCTCTCTCTCTCTCTCGCTCGCTCGCTCTCTCTCTCTCTCTCCCTCCCTCCCCCTCTCAGCAGCTGGGACTCGGGGAGCAGTGAAATCAGTGTGAAATCCCTGGGACGTGGATTCACACAGAACACTACACGTGCACGAGACTCTGGATCCAAACGTTAGGGGGCGGGGACCGCTGACTTGGGAGAGTGAATACGAACCGCGGTGAATCCCGTGTGCCACCTACACCTCTTTCTCTCTCTCTCTCTCTCTCTCTCTGCTGGAATCTATCAATGCCCCCATCTGCTACATCCATTGTGTTAATGCACACAATTCTACACGGGTGGACAGATGGGAGGGAATGGGGGGGGCAAGCCAAGAGAGAGACGTAGAGGGTGAGGGCATATAGACTGGCATCTGGGGGCATGAAGATAGGAAGAGGGCAGCACTATAGGATTTAAGAGAGGTGTGTGTGTGTGTGTGTGTAGAGCTGAGGTAATAAATATCACAAATCCACACCTGCACACGTGCGCACACACACATACACACAAACCCCCACTAATATTACTTATTTACAGCCAAATCAATACAAGCTACTGTATAGCAGGAGCTAAACTATGCAGGCTGCAAAGTAGACATGAAATCTGCTCCTGCAGCTCCATGTATGTACAGTACTGTGCAGCTTAACTAAATACAACCGAGAACAGATAACAGGAATTTGTGGCTTCTAAACACTGTGCACTGCTATTAATACCTGACACTAAACTGTAGGTCTGTCCCCTGCCTGTTTGTAATCTCACCCAACCCCCAAACTGTACCCCAGAGTCCCATATAAACACACACCAGCCTGCCAAAGTGGTCCATTGTGTCTGCAGCTTTCAGACCCTAACACAACTCCCACACAAACATTCTGCGTTTTACTGTAATGAACACACTGTAAACCACATCTTGTAATAGCAGTGATAGTTTGTAAAATGTCAATTATAGTTTATACTGAAAAATTTGCTATGCACAAGATCATTTAATAAGTAGTACCAATACAAACCCTAAATACTCCCTCCTTGTTAAAATACAAATAGAAAATGGTTAATGCTCAAAACCATACTGTACTGTATATGCACCCGTTACTTACAGTATAAGATTTAATACTGCAGTGCAATTATTTTGACATAGTTTTAGGCACGGTTTTTTGTTTGTTGGCTTTAAAATGCTCAGTGATCCTGCAGTCCGTTGTATTATGCATTGGAGGAGTAGGGTGGAATTATAACAATAGAGTTGCGCTGAATAACATTAACGCCACAGCCTGTGGACACAGTCATGGATCTCAGGGAGAGAAATGGCAAGCCTAGTGTGGACAAAGACCTCATTCAAAATGAATAACCTTCTGAACTGTTATGGTTTGGATGTCCGAGGCCAGCGCATGCATCCGTTGTTCAAATTAACCCTGGAATCTGTCTCATAGAGTTATGACCACATACAGCCAGATGGCTCACACGGTAATCACTTGGTAATCTATTAACTGCTGAGTTATACTTCAATGTGAATACTCACTCTTTGTTCAATTATGTCTGTTGGCAGGTTAGTGCTATACAGTATGTTAGAATGGTTGACTCTCACCTGAATAGTCGTGGGTTCGATCCCTGACACGACCAGTTTACCGAATGTGCTCCATTGTTCTGTGACTGTACTCACTGTTATGTTATGCAACTATATTTCAATAATAAATAGCAAGCTTTTTTTTTAAAATGTCTGCTATTTGACTGTAAAATGTGGTCTTTTAATACACAATTATAAAACATTTTTAATGGATTGTGCACATAAAAAAAAAACAGGCAGGTTTCTGCAAACATGGCAGCCATTCAGAAGGGAGTATGTTGGCTACAATGTTAGTAAATAATGCAGGAGTTGTGATTGTAGTGGAGCCAGATGGAACGATTTGCTGTGGTGACGTTATTGTACCATGGCGCTGAGATGCTGAGCTACCATGAGGGGCAGCATATTCCCTCACACACACACACGCACGCACGCACAGCTGACACTTTATTAGGTACAGCTTTTACCTAAACGTGGACACAGGAAGAGGAGAACCTGCTTTGGTTCTGTCCTGTTCGAGGTTCAAGGCGTAATGTGTGCAGAGGTGCAAAGTATTAATGCTAAATCTTGTTTGCAATCATCACCTATTGAATCTTAACCGTCCTGGAGGGAGGGGTGGATTCATCCCTCTGTTGGTTGCAGTCTTTAGAATTTACAGAAAACCAACTGCCTGTCCAAATTGCCCAGACTGTAATCGGGTTAAAAGCCCAACCCGAAAGAAAATGCTCCATATAAACACTACGTTCAGAAGAGCTGATTGAAATTTAATTCCGAGGGGTAGTAGAATCCATTCCATAACCCGACTGAAAGAAGAATTTTACCATGTAAACGGTTAAACCTGATTACTTCCTGGTTGAGTTCTTCTGCGCATGCCCAAGCTATTCTGCACAGCACCTGTACAAAGTCAACTGCGACACGCAAAGAAAACGTGAATGGGAGTTAGTACGGTAAGTTTACCTGGAGCCGTAAATCTCTCCACCAGTCACACAAATAGCCTCAGTCTTCCCACGACGTGCCTACAACTAGAGTCTAGCTGGTTTTAGCCTTTTTGCTAGTGGGACATGTTTCAATACCGGGCCCAATGTGTGCATGTTTAACATTGATTCCAATAAATTGCGACGATGCATGTAAACACCAGGCCTGATTAGATGATATTCCATGTAAGCAGGTAAACCGACATCTACAATCGGAAATATTCCATTTCCATTCGGAAAGACAAAAAAGTGTCCATGTAAACCCGACAGGACAACTCAGACCTTGGATAATGCGACGTGTAAAAATAGTCATATCCTAATCCATCCATCCATCCATTTTCATCCACTTATCCGTAGTCGGGTCGCGGGGGCAGCAGCTCCAGCAGGGGACCCCAAACTTCTCTTTCCCAAGCCACATTATCCAGCTCTGACTGCGTTCCCAGGCCAATGTGGAGATATAATCTCTCTACATAGTCCTGGGTCTATCCCCCGATGCCTCTTCCCAGCTGGACGTGCCTGTAACACCTCCTGGATCATATCCTAATCTTAGTTAGTTGCAAAAGTCAAGATGACATCACGGTACTATCTTGCTGATCAGAGTTGGGTTTTCTCTTTCCTCAACTCAGCTTTACTTGTGGTCCTACGTCCAGAAACCAGCGATTTAAAATGTAAAAAAAAAAAGTGAAGCAAGTAAGATAATTAAAGGCTAACATTGTACATGGCAAGTTATCAAGGGAATACACTGCAAAAACTATTATCTAATTTTGTGAGATAATCTTGTTTTTAGATTTAAAATCTACTTGGACTTGTTTCTAATGTAAATGGATTAAACTAATTAAATAAATATTTTCAAGTGAATTTCACTTACTGCACTGGCAGCCAAAATTGCTTGTATTAAGCATAAGAAAGCTCATATCTAATATATTTGCACTTTTGTAGGATATTTTGTGCAGTGTACCGCAGATTACATTCTGTGTGTTTGTTGGAAAACTGTGCAGACTTTCTACAACTCCACCCGACTCGACTGGACATGTCAAACTCTAGAACCTCCAACCGACTAACATTAACCAACACCGACTGACGGCACACACTGATCCAACAGTTGGCGTTGGTTGGAGTTGGTCGCCGTTTGTCTGGGCAGTGTGCAAGCAGCTTTAATATCTTTCCATTACACACAACCTTATCTTTGCATCCAGTATGTATGGAGGTGCGCGGCCCTCTCCAATATACTGTTATCCTCCCATCTCTCTCCATTAATCATGGCTAAAGTATCAAGCCATAAACATATACCGCCCGGGTCTGCTCTATCTCCTTCCACCTCCCTCCACCTCCCTCCATCTCCTGCTCCATCTCCTTCCACCTCCCTCCATCTCCTGCTCTCTTGTGACAGACCTATAGTTCCCAGCATCGGCAGAAATGCTTCCCTTTATGGTGATCATTTTAGGAGCGGTCTGTCGGTGGGGATTCGTGTGTGCCAGGGTCGTCGTTTGTATTCACGCTCTTTGCTGTTATTTTAGTGTGCATGTGAGTGTGTGTGTGTGTGTGTGCGTACAGTGGACACATGCCTGCTTGAAGCCAATGACAAAGTTAAAAGGGGGAGAGGGAGAGGGAGCGAGAGAGAGGGAGATGCAGGAGAGGAACGGAGGGGATCCAAACACTGGTGCATTCACAGGAAACATCTGTTTTATAGGAATAGGAGAGAGGAATTTACTGTGGGAGAATTAAATAATTAAAACATTATATTATATATACATATATAAAAGTCCATATATACTGTACACTAAGCGACAGAAGAGCAGGTTGAAGCGGGCCCTCACCTCCTATAGTGTACGGTAACTAAACAGTCATGTCCTTGGCTAGCAGAAAGGGGGCTAAGGAGTGCCCACCCTCTCTGGCAGACTAGAGGAGCGTCGCCACTTGCCTGACCATACAAGGCATGCAGATGCTAGCTACCTCCATTTATGTCCGTTGCCACCAGCAACAAAGAGGTGCTGTACGTAATTCTGGAGAAGGCTTGCTAACGTTGAACCTCTTTAATGCCACAGGATGCTCCCTCAGATGCTCTGTCCCACACGATGGAAACACATTGTGAAGGCTAGGATATTGTTGTTTGTTAAATATTCCTATTTACGGAGCCAGGGCTGTGCAGTAGCTTTTCTTTTCAGCATTGTAAGCTAGCTCAGTGGTTCTCAAACTGGGGGTCGTGAGACACAGAGGAGGGGGTCACAAGATTATTTTCAGAAATTAAAAAACATTTTAAAATGATTACAACGGCATAGTTTAGCCATAATTGTTAGTACAGTTTATTCATTACTTTGATGTATTCTGCTACTATCATATATAAAAATAATATCATACAATATTATCGGTTATTCTTCTACCACCTCTAGGGATACAATTGCTAACTGTACCTTTAAAAGAAGACAATTAGCAGCTAAATAGATTTAATTCATTTTTTATATTTTTTTATATCGACATCTGACCCAAAGGTCCCATTATAAGTGGGTCTCTGCATCACATATACAGTATTTTCATCTGCGTGTGTGGTTATGTTCCATCATCAGGCAAAGGTCGGCTTCCGAGCGCATCTAGTAGGAAAATCAAATGTAATATGTGGTGCTGTCTGAACGACTTCTTAGACAGATGCTGCTCTGGCTTGTTAGCAGACGAAGGTGAATGCAATCTGGGAAACAGAATAATTAAAGGAGCCTTCCCTTTCCCTATTGATCATTCAGTATCTATATTGGCCAACATGAATGAGGGCAAGAGAGAGTGAGAGAGTGAGAGTGGGGAGAGTAATGGGGGCAAGTAGAGGATTTTAGCAAATAAGAGTGATGAGGGGGGAGGATGTAATGGGGGAGACCATTGCCTTAAAGAGGGTGGTGAAAACTGAAACCTGAAACATGGAGAGGTGGGGGGGGGGGTAAAAGGATAAACAGCAAAGAGTATAATAGAGGAAGAAAAAGGAGGCATAAAATATAAAAAGGGTGACCGAATGAGAGAGAGAGAGAGAGAGAGAGAGAGAGAGAGAGAGAGAGATTGAACACGACAGACAGAATAGAGAATTTAGATTTCGACAGGTTCCTTCTCCACCATTATCGTCATCAAACTGCAGGGTAGAGAAACTGTGTTTCCTGACATGCCCCAGACAGTTATGCACTTTATTTCCTAGAGGAACTACTGGAACACAATGCTAACTGACAGGCACCGTGGTACAGTAAGGGCATTTGACAACTACACACAGTGCTGTACGCACACACACACTCTACAGACAATACAGAATACAAACATGCAGGGCAGAGATGAGGCTAATCTAAAGGCAACGGCTTGAAGAAAAGCAAACGAATGCTGGACACACATGCACACACAGGACATAAGCAGCAGCATGCAGTTAAAATTATATCTCCAGGCAATCATTTTATCTACTTTCATATCCTTCTTGAGCTAAATTATAGCTACATATCCTGGAGCAGACACACACACACACCCCCACACACACACCTTGCATTATCCTCTATACTTTACATTAAATGCACTTCAATGCACACGATGGTAATAGCACTCTCTTGCTCCATTTCTTTGTGTTTTTCCAAACACACGCACACAAATAAACAAGTACATGTATACCTAACAAGCCACAGCTTTCCATCAATTATATCAAAAGGATTGACACAACTATGGGCCATAACTCATTGGCCTATTGCTCGTCAGGGCACCGCCAGAACCCATGCGTTATTCATGCGGACACACACACAGTTCTTCACAGACACAAACTCCCTCGCTCGCTCTCACACACACACACACACACACAGGGTTACTTGACATGTTTCATGAACGTGTCTTAATTATCGACACTCGGTGTGAGATATAGCATTTAATAGAGCCAAGTTGTTATTTACAGTGTCAGGCTGTACTGCTAAAGCCATGCGCATAACCTGATAACACAAGGTCACAGGAACAGTTTGAAAATGGTTGTGGATTGTTGACAGGCCAAAAGTTTATTGTTGTAATGTTAAATAATATAACAGTTAATACGTGTATTTTATCATTACAAATATTCTTAACATGTTATAAAGGCTAACATCTGGAAATAACATTTATACGGACCTAAAGGAATGTCATTTAATCATCACCTATACATCGACCTGTACACATTCTGTATAAGAACAGAATAACAAGCTAACTATAGAATCCATATACTCTACTGCAGGGGTGCCCAATCCTGGTCCTGGAGAGCCGCTGCCCTGCATGTTTAAGATGTCTCTTTGCTCCAACACACCTAACTCAAATGAATGAGTCGTTATCAGGCTTCTGCAGAGCTAGATGGTGACCCATTCATGTGAAAAAGTACAGTACATCTTCATCTTGAACACGAAATAATAAAAACGATAAATTATCTGGTGACGGACAATTTATTGGATACAGTCCTTGTATAGAAATTTACATATAGTGGAACACAAAATCATAATCATACAATAGTTAATATGTACTGTATGAGTTTCATTAAAATTGTGATCTCACACATGGTGAAACAGACATAATTGGGAGGCAGATAAAAAAAAAAAAATAAAAAAACATATTGACTTGCTACATGTCTAATGAAGCATTTTTTGCTGGGATAATTGGTCCTTTTGGTTGGTTTCTTTTGATCTGCGGCTGAGTAGTGAGATGCGGGAGGCTGTTGAGCCTATATAAAATGCCTTACCTACTCTATGCCCTGCAGCGAAAACATCAAACACATTTGTTCTCTAGAGGAACAAACTCAAATGCGCTCGCAGTCTCGCGCACACACACACACACACATGCACACGCGTATGGTACTTCGACACACAAACACGCACACACACACTAAACTTGCAAGTGATTTATGCGATTAGCTAAACCTTCATGAGCCTTGAACCTTATGAGCTCAGCAAGGCTATCCCTTGCAGTAGAAACATCAAGGAGGCAATACCTTATTACAGCAAACGAGGAGGGACTAAGAGAAGGACTTAGATGCAGATGAATCACAAAGGAAGACAACCAGATGTGGATCAAGAGGCAAACGACAACAAGAGAGAGAGAGAAGCTTAAAGGTAGACAAAACGAGAAGGCAAAAGTAAATGAGATGGAGGTAAGAATGAAAAATGAACAGAATGAACAGATGAGAGGGGTTACCTGGGGGGCTGTTGAGATGAATGCGGTGGCGAGGATGCGACTTAAAACACTTCTTTATTCTTACAGTATAGTTGGCGCAAGGTGACAGTAGATAAATGGATTATTCTCCCCGAGGCAGACAGAGATACAGTACATACAGCTAAATGATTATTCACATACGATTACTCATTGACTTTGGAAAGATGTTGCATTTACTGCACCTAAACAGTGAAAACAGATTTAACTGTGAAATGTCTCTTAATACTTTTCATGTTGATATTTCACTTTCACCCTGTAATGGGCGGAAGTGAGCATGTGCCTGCCATTCAGAGCACAAGAGCTTACACACAAGACTTTACTTACAAAACAAAACATGCAAAATATTAGTTTTTCCTCGAACATACTGCAATTGTAATTGTTAGGAGCCAAACTTGAAATCAAGATAAAAATTAAATGAATTGCAGTAATTTGAGAACTTACCACTTACAGTACCGTTAAGATGATGACGCTCTACGTTCGTAGGTTCACCAGCCAGCTAATGTCTCTACACTTACAGTAGCCAGCTAATGTCTCTACACTTACAGTACCGTTAAGATGATGACGCTCTACGTTCGTAGGGTCACCAGCCAGCTAATGTCTCTACACCTCTTAAGCCCGCAATATACTTGCTTTTAACTACGCATACGCAAGATAGCTATGCGTATCGGGCGCGTATCCTGCAGTCCTTTGGCGTGTCGTTTGACTGTTGGTGGTTGTTGTGGAAATTCAGAGGTAGTCAAGGAAAATAGTCTGGGTTCGGCCAGGGATGAATCGGCCCTGATCTGTCCCCTATTGGGTATATTTTAAATCCTATAAGCACACGCAAGGTACGCAGGCAAGTATGTGAGCAATGCATTTCGCGACGCAGCTGCTTTATACGCACTGCACAAAACGTGTATATCGGGGCCTTTGGTGTGCACGGCTGCATTCTACCTCTCCTCAATGATCCAAGATCCTCCTGAACTTCTGCGTGCCAGAACTCGCCTGCAGAGTTCTGCTGTTGGCTCGAGACCAACTCAATACTGTATATTGGTCACCTAATGTACTGCAATAAATTAAATAGAAATGGCCTCCTCAGTTGTGCTACAGCACCCTCGAGAACCCTATATTTCCACCTCAGAAGCGCAGCTGTGTGGCTAGGATTGGGATGGATGGGTGGGGGTAGAGAACTGTAGGGGGAGAAGAGAGGTGGTTACCAGGTAACCAACACTTGGTTGTAAGGGACATATGTGGCTGGATTCCATACTAAAAGACAATTACGTGTTTATTTTTTTTCTGGTTTGAACCACAATTTCACCAAATCTAATAAAACGTGCAATACATTTATACGACAGCAAAAGAGAAGCATGTAAATTAAATGAAATACAGTGCATGTTTTACTGATTAAATCATCTGAAAATGTAATTAAGGCAGTTGGCATGCACCATCTCTCTATTTATAACCAATAACCATACACTAGAACGTCTGACACCCTCTCTTATCTAAAGACATTGTGTCACAGACTATTGTTTTGCATTTTGCAGGGTTACTATTTGCATGAGCCAAGACAAAAAAATTATTAATATGGTTGATTTGATCAGAATGTCAAGATGCGAAAAATATTGACTTAACACCTGTTGAGCTCCCTATGTCCCCGTACCGGGATAAAACACCTGTTTTATTTAGAAGCTAGAACGTAAAACGTTTAAATAACTGCATTATTTTACAGTGCAGAGACATAGAGTATATTCTATGTACAGAAAGCATAGACTCTCACAAAAAAGCTAACTAGCATGTCCACTTACAGTAGAGATGACAAAAAAAAACAAGAATATGTTTTCGTGTAGAGAGTAGTGCTAAATTACGCAATCAACCAATAATTTGTGTTGATTTATAAAATATATAACCCATCGATCAGCTACCTTGTGTTGAACCGTCTCGAGGGTTCCAGCTACTGCCCGGAATACCATATAATCTTTGGATGTTTGAAACCATCCATATATATTCCGATATCGTAAACACCTGTTACAGATGAACGTTTGCGCAATTATTACCAGAAATCCGACCATTAAATCAGTATTACCCAGTTTACCTGCAATTGCTAAAACAGAGAACATCACTTCCTACTTTCAAGTTATGACAAACCCTTCAACTTTGAACTTAATCAAGATCGTGGGTATATTTTGATTTTGTCAAGTCCACGACCAAACTTAAAACGGAAAACTACTTATGTAGCCAGCCAATGGGCTTGGCTATTCAGAAAAACAGTGATATACTGTATATTAAAGACTACAATATGTCATATGTATGTAAAATTGGTCAGATATGAAATATATTATGTATTGCATTTTGCAGCTAAACATCTGGTATGATATTCTTTGTAGTGTATAAATGTTATTTCCTAACCATAGCATGATTTCTTTGAATGTTTTAATCAATATTTAAATTTTTAAATATTGAAAATGTAACAAACTAGCGTGAGAACGAAGGTACGAAAATGAAAATAGATTTAATGACAACTATACATGAAACACAACTTG
>JAODUE010005028.1:0-10273 GCA_027564755.1 Amblyopsis hoosieri | reverse complement strand
ACATGAAAAGATATGCTCACATATTTGCAAATATGTGAGGGGTGTACTCACTTTTGTGAGATACTGTATATATAAAAAGTATGAGTATGTTAAATAAATATTTTCCCCCACTTCTGAAATATCTTTCTCATATCCTATGCTCTGGTACAACTAAGCCCATTGTTCAAGAGTGGACCACCAGCTTTGTGGCTAACTGTTGAGACCCAGGGCGGGCTCGAGGGGCTTCAAGACACAGAACAGATGCTACTGCTATTGTGGTTCTTCATGGCTTCCTTCCTCCGCAGCTCCTCTCTGGAGATCCTCCGCTTGATTCCCTCCAAGTACACACTCCTGTCAAACTGGCCCGCACCCAGTGGAATGCTGACACACACACACGCACACACACGCACTATGTTTACTACTGTACATCTACAGCTCTCCAGGTTCATACTAGGGTTGCACGATATTGACAAGATGTGATGATGCCATATTGGTCATGAAAATTGCAATATTGATATTAATTTCAATATTTTTAAACATAAGTAAAAACACAAAGGTTATGGGGAAAATGCACCCAAACACTGTATATTCATAACATCACAAAACAACAGTCATATTGGACTGGTACAACAACAGTAATTCCAAGCTATATCTCTTATCGTGTCATTATCTTCCTCAGCCACACATCTTACTGTTCTGTCTAAATCAAACACAACTAAGCCACACAGCCAACGCACACATCTCCCTACAAAATAAACTGAATATTGCACTTGCTGCAACATTTTTGATATGATATTGCACAACTGAGTTGCTATATTGTGCACCCCTAGTTCATTTGAGTGCTGGGAGCTGGCTCAGCACAACAGCACGCTCAACAGGTTGCCGGTTGAGTTGCTTTGATTGACAAGCCTGCGGTGAAGCTGACTCACTTGTCTCTGCCCGGCCTCACTTTGACCTGGAACACAGCAACGACCGGCCGGTGGTCTGACGTCCTTATGCTGGGGCAGCTGTTGTACTTAACAACATGGATGTCATCAGCCTGTCTGCTCCTATACAGGACCCTGTCCTGGTGACACACACACACGCACACACACGCATTACAGTAGATGAACTCAAGCAGCGAACCACTATTAGTCGCACCAGAGCATTAGTGACACTAAAATAACAGAAGTTTATTCGATCTGTAAGTCATATTTATATTCGATTTCAGTGGAACAACAGCCAGTTTTCACATGTATACCATCACCATAGTTACACATAGGTATATGTCTACTGTACACCATAGTTATACAGTAGACAAAATACACATAATGTACGTCGCTTAGGAATAGAAGTCACGGGACAAGCCAGACAACTAAACAAGCACGACATATTCTCTAGCAGTGAAGCTAGGCACTAGTCCCACGTGAGAACAACAGATGCAGTCTTGCTACCTGGTCAGGGAAGAACGACGCCTTACTGTGTATGAGGGTGTCCTCTGTTTGGACGTCGTGTCGTACACATCACAGCCAATGTCAAATTTGTACGTCGGGAGGAAGTGGATGGAAGACTCCTGGAAACCTTTAAATATAGAACCTAGGGAGATGGAAGCACGCACGCACGCACACAGTAAAATAAACTGTGGGACAGACAACTGGCATGACAATGTGTCCCTCTTCTGTTATAAGAAAACAAAGCTACAATGGAGGCCACTTTAGGTGTTTTGGCGAAACCGTGTGGCAAGTGTATGACAGTACAAGACACCCTGCCTACTCTCTCTGGGGATGTAACCATCGCTGTGTGTCATGCTAAATATGTCACCACCTGTGTGCTGCCACAGACACCAGTGAAGTGAGAGCGCGGGAGGCGTACCGTCTTTCATCTCCTTTGAGAGCTGGTCATGCTGCAGCAATGGTTCCATGTTGCTGTCTGCTGTCTGCTTCAGCAGCACGTCCACGTCAAGACGCTCCCTGCTCAGACGGAAGTTAAAGTCCCCGAACCAGAAGACCTCGTCATACCTCGTAGTGACGTCAGCTGCGGGAACAACGGATAATGATGTCATCATTGGTTAGATATTTGGATGGATGGATGGATAGATGGATAGATAGATAGATAGATATTTGCTGAGGTCAGCAAATTGCATCCACTGAAAAGAACCAATTATAAATAATGTGTCAGGTGTCCCACCCTAACCGGTGCTACACAAGGAAGATGCAAGATGTCAATCAAGCATGGTCTGCACACAGTCATGAGAATAACCACCAGTGGTAGCTGGTCCTTTAAGAAACAGGGGAAGCTCAAATAGCCTACGTAGGCTACAACATGGCTGAAAATGAATTAAATCAGACAGAACATTGTGTCTGCCATGAAAAGCAGATAAATTATGTTAGTTCTAATCACAAAACATGAGCAAAGTAGGCCTAATTACCAAACGAACTGAGAACTCAATAAATAGACTGCAAAAAATTTAATACGAAATACAAAATAGAGAGTGCTGTATCGAGCACTCTCCGATTCCCTGTATACGAACATAGCAGCAGAAAGTCTTTCTGTCAATGACTATCTGTTTATTAAGGGGTCCATTCATTGAGAATTCTGCCAAGAATCAAACAGAGAAGCTGAGCTTCGAGGCGGGACAAAAAGAAAGCCTACTGTACAATAAACGCTGAGATTTTCCTATGGGAAATGCTCTCATAGAAGCTGAGCCTCTGGGCGAGTCTCAAAATGAGGTGTTTTGGCCTGTTGTCCAATTAGCGTTGATATTTTTGCCATAGACACAGAGCACACTTGGATCTCTCATAGGATCCCATTGAAGCTCAGATTCAATAGCGGTCTATGGGGCCGTGCTTTCGTTGGTCTCGTCAGATACGTTGTTCACAAACGCAGATATCAGTATTGCTAAATTAATAAAGGGTTCACTAAGGGATATAGTGTAGATGCTGTACACTTAGTAATAATGAAATAGCAGCATCATGATATATACTTTAGTAAACATCAAAATATCATATCTTTTATTAAATTGTAGGGGAAGTTGAACTTCAATTGCCTCTGATAACCACTAATCAGCTAAATTACTGTACTTTTGAAGATGTGTTTTGTTGATAAAAGTTATTGTAATAATTTTTGGCATATTTATAGCTTTCCAGCTTTCATTTATAGATGTGGTTGCTACCAATGTATGTTTTTTTCTAATGGTGTGATAAAGGTGTAATTGTTTTACTATTCTTAAAAACAAACTTACAGGATATGGAGCGGTAAGGATTAGTGTCAGGAAGCCCTTTGGGAAGAGCTAGGGCTTCAATAATCTTGTTGTAGTCGAGAATCCTTTCATATATTTTGGCATCTCCAGCTGGAAGAATAATTAAAAGCCTGTTAGATTACACAATTTTACTAAAAACATCATCTATTTATTTGATTTATGAATATTTTGTGAAAACTTTAGTCCTTATTTGTGTTGTGTGTAACATTGGCAATATTTATCCAAACAGGCTCCTTTGGAGCCATGGTCATTATGCATTTACTTTTATATTCACAGATATGTCATCGTGGCTGATATTACACAAAGTATTTCTCAGCTCCAATACGTCCAGTACATTTGCTGTGTTTCATTAAATGAACAAAATGTATTTGATATTTCTTATTTTCTGGCAACCTGAATCTCTTGTTCTAACCTCATCAACATAATTAAACCTTTATTAATTGACTGTTTACCATTATCTAACTCTAATCAGATACGCTGTCACTTTAACAAACCCATAACATACCAGAGAATAGCTATGAGAAAGAATATAATAAAGAGAAATCCATCACACTCACAGGTGAAGTGGGAGGTTATGAACAGGAAGGAGGTCCCAAAAAAGGTGAAACCCACGCCCACGGCCCCTTTGGTTTTGATCTGCGAAATGATTCTGGTCGTAACTGTAGCATGCTCCACCTCTGAAAGAGCAAAAAGCAACATGCCGTCAAAAAGTATTGAATGGCAATTAAGCATAGGGCTGGACGATATGGCCAAAATATATATCACAATATATATTTCCTCATTTCGGTTGATACGATATTATTCCCATATCAATCGTCATTCAACTGTCATTTCAATCAGCTGTGTTGGAGCAGGGAAACATCTAAAACATGCAGGGCTGCGGACCTCTAGGACCAGGATTGGGGAAGCCTGAATTAGATACAGCGATGTTCCACCCAAGACATGAAATAATAATAATGAGCTGAAATAATAAGTAATTTAAAGCCATAATGTTACATTTGCTGTTAGGTGAGAGAGTTAATATAACTGTTTGGCATGTGAAAACAGCCCTCTACTGCTTAGCACTGGCTGCATGTCTGTAGTTTATTTAATCACGCACATAGTTTCTATTCTTACTGCTGCGCTCGTTATTCAGTGAAAAATTCTGTGTAATATATATAGCTTATTGAAATACAGGAAATAAGTTTAAAAATCATATCACCGTTATTGAAAATGTTTTAGCGCGATATATATTGATATTGAATTATTGTCCAGCCCTAATTAAGCATGAACTTAAGCATGAACTTAAGCATGAACTTAAAAGGTGAAGCACCTGATTAGTCCTGATAGGTTGGCTTGGTTGCACTGACCTGAGCAGAACCACACGAGGTCTCTCCTGATGAACACAGTGAGATACAACACCCCGTGTGAAGCGGCGTACAGCAGCACATAGTACGGGCCCAGTGTCTCCTGCAGACGGATCTCCCACTCCCTCCTGTGGAAGGGACGCACATTGAAAGCACCTGTGTACACTCTGCGCACGCTAAGCCGAGCAACAACAAGCCTGCCGTGTCACACCTGTCAGGACAGCCCTCCTGCACTCCGATGACATAAAGGTCTTGTGCAAATTCAGAGTCTGTGGGAAGCAGCAGGTCATCTAAGTTGGTTGGAAGCCCCTGCAATAGAACACAATGATCTGGAGGCTTTTAAGACAGAGCCTTGTGGTGGTGGTGTGTAATGGAGGTGTGTTGGCAGGACACCTTCTCTCCCTGCATGTTCCACGTTGCTATGTACACCCCCACTCTCCTGTCTGGGAAGTAGCGGTCCAGTTCTTCAGAGCCCAGCAAGGCACCGTGTCCGAGCAAGCTCCCCTCTAAAAAGCTCCTGGACAACACACAAAGTGAAACGCATGGGGGGGATGCTTAGATACACTAGTAACATATCCAGCTCTGATGTGCTGCTGGCAAGTGATGTCATTGTTCTAATTAAAAGGCTGTCATGCATAGTGACTTTTATAGTGAGCATTACCCAGCAGGAAAGTTGCTTGCTCAAGGATCATTAATAAATGTGTCAGGGATTGGAACCCAGGACTATTCCACATGAAAATGAACACGATGCCCCCTTAAGTACTACTGACAAATGTATTTCATGTTAGTGAAAAAAGTAAAACAACACTATCACTTTTGGAGGTGGCAGGTTAAAGATGCGATATGCAATGCTGTTATGTAGATTACATTAAGTAGATGTACGTATATTATTGATATGTGAACTTTTCAAAACATAAACACCTCTAGTCTGCGTAGCTCGTAGCTGCGTAGTTGTCAATGCAATATGACGTGTGTCTCTATTGCCTGTATCCAGGTTGGTCTCCTTTTCTCATTCTCCACTACTTTTTTCTCAGTTTGACAGGTATTGAACACTTGGTTCTGGGTTCTTTACCTTGTGGGTAGAGCATCCTGTCACACTACAGCTTTTAGGAAGGTTTCAGTTTTTTGTGTAAGACAGAAATGACGTTAGCTTAGCTTAACGCAATGCAAAGTCAATGTAGCACTGACAACGGTTTCCCTCCGGTGGGTGTGGTTTTCAGAGTATGAAGCGTTGCGCTTTGTCTCTAAAGGGTGCTCACTCAGAACCCACAAATAGGACACACATGGCCAAAGCTGTGATACTGTTGTATGGTGTGGTCTGCACCACTTTGTTTATGTTAGAATCAGAGCTGTGGAGAAAATAAATCTGGCGTTTCTTTAGAAACACCAGATCCACACACTGTGCTAACGTTTTTTCCCAGGACACAGAAAACAAGCTGATGGCATACCATGAAGAGGATATTGATGAAATTTACTTAATGCAATGGCTGACTCCACCTTTAAGGTGCACACCTTAAATAAGGTTTTTAGGAGAAATCATGGCAGCTGTGTGTGTGATATGTTGCCTACTTGAAACTAGTCCCCTGTAAAACTAGTCCCATAGTCCCCAATAAATAGATCCCCCTGAACTGAAGCTATGGTAAAAGTGAGAAGAATAAGCCACTGTTGCCATGTTGACTTCTTCTATGTTGGAATTGGAGGAGCACAAAGTTTACTTTGTAACCAAGACTGGCTTCTGTATGTGGGCCTACCTGTTCCTCACGTCCTTGGGTCTGATGGGGTTGAGGACGCTGAAGGTGGACTTCATGGAGTTAACAGAGGTGCTGTCTGACATCATGGTGTCCAGAAGCCGGCTGTCGCTCAGATTCCTGTGCAGCCTGTCCCCAGAACCACGCCTGGCCCTTATGCTATAATCCATACAATCCCTGTCAATCCTATTAGCTGCCCTCAGAGTGGACGATGCAAAACTGGTCTCCAGCGCGGGCAGGGGTCCGCTGGGTTGCAGGGGGGACAGGCGTACCTTAGAGGACCTAGCACGCTGCTCCACGGGGCCATTATGCTGGCTCTGTGGCCGGCTCTTGCAGTCAGAGACACTGTGGCCCCTGCTACCGAACACAGGAGATCCCCGGGGAGGGGCGGAGAGAGGCGCCACAGCAGAGACCTGGCCGTTCCTGAAGGAGGCACCACTGCTGAGGATGAACCCCGCCGGGTTAGTGACTGTGTGGACATGCTTAAGGGACTCTGTAGAGGAGTCCGTCTCGGCTGGGTCGCTGAGGCTCTCCTGGCTGTTTCTCAGTCTACTTCCTCGCACCGTGTCCTCCACGGAAGCATTCCTGCCAGCAGCAGACAGCCTGGGTAATGAGGGTGGGCGCGGCTGATACGGGCTCACCTTGCCCTCGGGGTCCTGATCAACCTGCGGACCATTGAGGGAGTCTTTGCTGTCCTTGCGATTAATGGGGTCAACTAAGAGGGGTTTAAGTGGCCTATTGCTAGGAGGTCCTCCAGGGAGCAAGCCGCCGCAGTGCAGATAAGGGAGACTGTCCTCCATTCTCAGTCATCCTCACGTCACGTCGAATGTTCGCTTTGTTTGGATGAACAACGTATGCTAATTGCTAGGTAAAAGAAAATAAAGTCAGAATGCGATTATTGCAAAGGTGGTAAATGTATATAAACAACTTAAGCTAATGTTGCACTAAGCTAATTCAGTATGCTAGTTAACAGCGAAAATGGCGAATTCCCAACGAGCAGTACCACCGCCAGTAAAAGCTCTCCACGACGACATAAAATCAAAATCTAAGTTAGAATGTAACAATGCATACGGTTTAATGCAGTGTAAGCTGTCATTGATTTGTTAACACATTTAGCAAGTTGCTAATGTTAGCATGTATTTGTACGTTATATAGTTAGTACAGTACAGCTATTACAGGTATCTGTTTAATGTACTTACATTACCATACTTCCATAGTCCATAAACTATGTCCCAAACAGGGTAACATCCAAAATAAATGTATTCGCTATTAAATATGTATTGTTTACTAGGCTTTAGCTATCACGTTAGCCCGGCGTGTAGCCACTTCCTTAGCAACGTTTGAAAACATTCATGTTACCAAGAGAGGAATCAGTTGACCTCAGCAAATATTATAGCGTTCCCTCATGGGAAGAGTCCGTATAGCTATGAAAAGTGCACGTAGGCCTACTGAAGAAAGATAAATGCATAGAAACGGTTACATTGTCTAAAATAAATGTAATTATATTTAATGTATGTAACCCACATATGTTTATGTAATCCTGCCTGTAAATAGCATCTAACTATATGGTCAATTGGCTAAATGCCTGGATTACTCAGGCACTCACATGCCATATTTGTCTAATAGATTAATACAAATTATACACAAGACAAACATACCTCCATCTGGCTAAGAATAACTAAAACAAACATTTTATATTATTTTAGATAGATCCATACAATATAGTAGGTTTTAGTTTTTTCCATTACATTTATACTTTCCATTTAATTTTAGTTTAAGGAATATTCAGTTGTATTGCATTCAGTGCAATGAAGACAGATTTATTACAGATTCTGACTTTCACATTTCTAGACTTTTCCCCAGCAACTATCCAAGATAATTGTTAGTGAGAATGTTGGTGAGAATTGTTGGTGAGAATGTGCTTTTTGTCAATATACATATTTATTTACCATATACATTTACCATATACATATTGAAATAAGAAATATTATGCTGATATTTGCTAAAATGATTTATTATCAGTTATCACAAGAGGGGATACTGTTATCTATTTATCAACCACTGTCCACCATCCATCCATTCCTTAACATGTATTGTGTAAACATTTACCCTAAAGAAAAGTTACATTTTTTCATAAACCTGTAATGAGAAATGAAATAGAATGTGTTAATACATTACACTACATGGCTAATAATAACAGTACTATGCATTTCTTTCCACATGACATTACTGGCCTATATCGATGTATATGTATATGACATTTATCAATAGCTGATGACAACAAAACAATTGTTAACCTTAAAGCAGGCTTTGTGTAGTAGAGAAACACTGAGTGAAAGGAATGTAGTTTGTTTGTGAACATGCCTTTGTGTGCTCTATAGATTTCTTTGGCAGTTGCTGGCTCAGGGGTATTAGACAAAGAGGTGGTCAGGCGGTGGGGTATAAAAGCGTGGGTCAGCCAGGTACAGTAGGGTACAGTTCATCTCAGGAGCAAGAGAAGCAGTAGTTCCACCAGCAGCTGAAACAGCCAACTGACCAGCAACATGACCTCCAACATGAGCAAGGTAAGCTCTTTGGATAACAGTGGACTTTCCCAAGCCCACCCTGGGCCTGGAGGAGATCGCTACTGTTCAGGTGCCAGGCCATAGCTTTGTACCAGGCCGTGGCTCTGGCTGCTAGCATGCTTGTTTTCATATCAAACATGTAGCAAAATGACACGTCATGCTGTTTGTATTATTGTTTACCCAGCTTCAAATAGGAGTATGATTCTTCTTTTGACTTCTACCATGTGTATATATTCTTTAAATACATTAGCAGACATGCACAATATCAATTAACATTGATTTAATAAACAAATTATTTATATTTATTATTTATTACATTACTATTATTATTATTTATACAAACAATTAAAGACTATTTACAGAGGGGCACTTTACAATGATTTTAAGATTACCTATATATTTGGCTGTGTATAGTGTGACTGACAATATCCTAGTGTGTTGAGCATGTCCAGTCATTACCATTTATCTAACATGGCTGTTTGACCTCTGTCCCACCAGATCATCTTCTACGAGGACAGGAACTTCCAGGGCCGCTCCTGGGAGTGCATGAGCGACTGCCGACATGTCCTCCTACATGAGCAGGTGCCACTCCTGCAGGGTGGAGCGGGGCTGCTTCGTGGTGTATGACCGCACCAACTACATGGGCAACCAGTACTTCATGAGGAAGGGCGAGTACGCCGACTACATGAGCATGATGGTCATGAGCGAGTGCATCCGCCCCTTCCGCATGGTCCCCTGGCACAGGGGTTCCTACCGCATGAGGGTCTACAAGAGGGAGAACTTCGGCGGCCAGATGCACGAGATGACGGAAGACTGCGAAAGCGTCATGGACCGCTACCGCATGAGCAACTGCATGTCGTGCCACGTGATGGACGGCCACTGGCTGATGTATGAGCAGCCCCACTACAGAGGCAGGATGATGTACATGAGGCCTGGAGAGTACAGGAGCTTCTCCAACATGGGCTGGAGCGGCATGAGGTTCATGAGCATGAGGCGCATCATGGACTCATACTACTAGGCTGTCTTTGCACTGAATAAAACCACCTGAACAGATCACATGCCCGCTGTCTTTCTTAGCATGCATTCATACATGTTATACTCATTCTACTCTAGTAGCAGCCATGTAAACCTGCAGGACAAGTTAGATTTCTTGTTTAAAGGGACACTTAATACACAGGTCATAAGGTAAACGCAGGTGCTCATTGTTCCAAACAATCAATAATGCTGGTGCACTGGCATATTTTAATACAAGTACATACAGTAGAGTGGCCTCACTGACATTTAAATGTAGATTGTTGTATTAGGATAGGATGAGATGCTTCTTACCTCTCCGGGAACCATCACCTTATCGTGGTGGAGAGGTTTGTGTGTCCCTATGATCCTGAGAGCTGTGTTGTC
>JAODUE010005027.1:0-7500 GCA_027564755.1 Amblyopsis hoosieri | reverse complement strand
AGGCACAGCCAGGCCAATGTTATAGTTGTATCCATAGGACTCAGTGTAGTTGGACCTACAGATGGGCAGAACATTGTCCTGGGAGCGCCCGTCTTCAGAGAAGTCGTAGTGGTAGATAACTCCCCTATGCCTATAAAAATAAACACACTTAGGTTCCCTCTAAGTAAAGACATACTGTACACATTCCGCTTATGGAAGTGAACACACACACTAATTATTAGAGACTAATACTCAAAGTAGTTCACCTCAAGCCAGTAATGTATAGGCAGGCAGTTAAAGACCAAAGCAAACCCTCCTTTTGCTCAGGTATTATGCATGTACAATATCATGCACTACATACAGTATAGAAGAAATACAGTAACTAAATTATATGTAGCACACTGAGCCTCGCATATGGTGGAGACCTGCGGTGCGCTGTTAGGTCATCATCTGTGATGGAGGCCCCTCGTGGACACTTCTCATCTGGGATGTTGGCCGTTACCAGCGTGCTGCTGTTGAAGCGTACATGTCTGACAGGGTGCCTGTACACAATGCAGAAATAACACTCGCAAGTTGAAGAAGAAGCTGTAAATCAGCGGCTACAGTTTAAATGTAAAGGCTGTTGCACACTGCACGCAGAGCTGAAACAAAGCTGAATATCTGAGCCAAGGCGGAGATTTTCGCCGGGAGTCAATTAATTCAGAAGAGCTATTTCATAGAGGGCAATGGAAATACGTAATAGAAGCAGGTAAAACACTACAAATATGAATTTGTTACAGCAAGCATTACTGTATATCATGTTTATACTGCACGACCAGTGCAGTGCAAGAGTATCATGACCAACTAACAGAAAGTGCTGGTGGGTGGGGCGGATAAAATCCATCAGCAGTCTGCAGGCAGTGTGCAAAGCATTGTGGAGAGACAATCCCGAAAACACTCGGCTCAGCTCAGACTGCAGTATGCAATGGGCTTAACTCATAAATGCTATGGTTTCTACCATGATATCTAGGCTTTAACTAAATAGGCCATGAAATCACAATAAGTATTTGTTTTGCAATAGCCAAGTTCACATGAATGAAAAAAAAGAATATAAAGCGATTAAAATGCAATCATAATAAAATTGCACTGTTAATCAACAAGCTTTCTCCAGAATGAGTTACTATACCTTTAATGGACATTAAAAGTTTCCAAATTCTGGTCCAGGGTGCCCCCTGCCCTAGCCTTGGGAGACCATCCTGAGGTGCATTCAGAATTGACGAATATAAGGAATATATTCCAACAGTTTTCTGTTTGCTTTGAGTTATTCAAAATAATATTTAAACGTTTGCCAATTATGAACGCACCTCTGATCTCACAGGCTTCAGTTTGACTTCGCCAGAAGAATCAGTCTGGAGAGCTTGAAATTTTTGCGACCAAGTCCGAGCAACAATTATCCTGACCAATCAGCGTCGAACTGATAGCTGTGGGTGTGGTATTGGTGACAGACAGCGTAAGAGACTTAAAAACAATTGTGTTTCCTTAAAAGGTTCATGTAAATGCAATAGAATCCAGTTTAATCTGAGCTGGAGAGAATTTCTTAATTGAAAGAAGAGCAAAGAACGGCTCTAAAGGCTTTTCTCGATGGAAAATATGTTTGAGCTTTTCTCCGGACTGGCTTGGGCAATATTTATTTTACAACAGCCTTCGCTGGTTCATCCAATTACCTGCTTTTTAAAAGTGCCTGCACTTCAGACAGATTCAATGGATGGCTCCCCAGATGGTTGTGTGTAAGAGTACCAAGTGTCCCATGCTGCCTTGCATGTTTTATGTGTCTCCCTGCTCCAACACACATGGAAACACTGCTCTGCTTTCCTGTGGCTTATTCTTGTTGACTGATCGGTGTTCATGGCTGGTTGGGACTGAACTGACCTGTTGTGCATCTCCCAGAGTTTGGCTGCCATCCTGGTCTCCCACACACACACCAAGCCCTCGGCTCCGCCACTCACTATCTTCCAATCATCTGCCTGCACTGAGGTCACACCCAGGTGGTGAGCGTATAGCGATGCCACTGAGGTGGCAGTACGTCTGTCAAATACCCGCACCCTGAGAAACAACAGGACACAGTACAACTGGATTAAATTAAATGTTGAGAGGTTAAAAGTGTGGTCAAGCGTTTGTATGGTGTTAAATGTCAACTCCAAATGGAAAGTTACTCTTCTTTTACATTACTTTTTTACCTGGCCAGACTTAAAGTGTAACTGCACCCTAACATTTGTTTTTGTAGCTGTAAACTAAGTAATAGGATTGATCTGTGACAAAATTCCTGTTTTTATCCAAATCTGCATTTTATGTGCTGAAAACAGAACTACAAATCGTATCAATTAAAAATCACTGCAGGACCTGGCTGGTTTTCTTAGTTAGTTCTTAGAGGTACACTTAGTACACTCATACGTTATTAAAATTCAAAGGATGTGAGGGAGGGATGTGTTTATCTATCCTCTGTCCACTCAACTTTCTTACTGTAGTTAAGTAGCAAACTAAGTGGATTTGGTAAATTAAAAGATTTATCTTAGATATGACTTTTAGAAATAGATTTCACAACCAAAACCACTATTTAAATTAGGATTTTCTGGAGAGCTCTATTTTTTGGGAATGGGTTCATAGGCTATGATGTATTGTTGCATTAGACTGCTGCTACTCAGCAACAATCACTTTCAAATCAAACAAATATTTGGCTGTTAGCAAATAAACAATTATATTTTTTAAGACCCATGATGTTTGGTGAGATTGGCATTTGTCACCTTCTCAAGCGTTCCATTGTTTAGCTACTTCTCAGCCATCCATGAACCCAGTGGTTGCGGTAGACTCTCTCATCTGTCATTTTGACGGGCAGTAGTGATGCGCCAGCCGACCCGTAACCCGCGGGTCCGGAAAAGCTTGTGGGTCAAAACCATAGGTCAAAACGAGGCGGGTGGGTCAAAACGAGGCGAAGCAGCGTTCCCACCAAGTAATACATCTACTCAATCATTGCGTGCGAGCGGGGATTCTCCGGGATCGCGAGTGTACTTTCTTGGAGACACTCAAGCACACACACTCTATGGCACACAACCATGCACAGAAGCGGTGGTGCAGATTCTCTCGTGTCCTAGCTGTCAATAGACGAATCTGTATTAGCCATACCGAACAATAAAGTTGGTTAGGCCTACGCAAACTTTGTTTAAGTAGCATATACGCAGACGCTCTACTGCCTATAAGCTACGGCGTTGGGCCGCCTTTCTAAACACGCAAGAACATCAATGTACTGTAGGATATTATAGCGTAGCCGTAGCCTATTGCTAACAGATAAACAAAACAATTAAATAGGCATAGTTTAGAAAGGCTACTGCTAACTCACTTCATTGTAGCGTGACGTGGCTCCAGAGACAAGAGGCATAAAGACTTCGGTGGCTTTGCTATTGTCTGTGCCAGTGTTATGTTCCTTTTGAATGTGCATTAAATTATTAATCGGTATCTCTATATCGCCGCGTGAATCACATCACTGCACAGCAACAAGAGGGCGGTGTCAGCGCCTTTCTAAGTTATCAATATAGGATTCGATTGGAATGCCCCGCTGCAAAAACTACTGCGCCTATTAAAAACGATCATACCTCGACTGCTCTCAGTCTTCGTTGTACTGGCCAATCACAGAAACCAGCAACCACTGTGATGTATTTTTTGGACAAATCAAAAGGTTCTCATTCCATTCCCAGTGACTGTCCTCACTGAACCAGACCCCCCCACCCCACCCCATTTTCAAAAACTCTTCGTATTTATACAGTTCACACAAATAATCTATTTTGGATTCAAAACGGCGAATATCGCTGAAAGTTGACAAGTTTGCACTCCTGCCAATGACTTGAACAACTTTCATCCCATCTCCAACATTCCTTCCTCTCCAAAACACTTGAGAGAGTTGAAGCCTCTCAACTAGTAAATCACCTAAATTCTAATAACCTACTCTAACCATTTCAATCTGGATTCCGTCCCAAACACAGTACTGAAACAGCTCTAGACAACATCACCAATAACCTCCTTCGTACAGATGACTCCAGCTTCCTATCTATCTTCATCGTTCTTAACCTGACTGCAGCCTTCAACCACTCCTCCTAGAATGTCTGGCAGGTATTGGTGTTGCAGGAGTTGTGCTTTCCTGGTTCTCTTCCCATCTCACTGGCCGCCAATTTCTCCAACTAAAATCTCACAAATCAAGATATGTGGCAGTCACACTGGGTGTCCCCCAAGGCTCGGTGCTGGGTCCTCTGCTATTTACAATATGCCTCCTACCTTTGGGCACAATCATGAGACACCACAATGTTGACTTTCACTGCTACGACAACCAGCTCTACATCTCAACCAAACCAACCTCATCCCTCCCCCTATCTCCGTCACCAAATGCCTTCACGACATTCAGAGCTGGATGACTAAATGTCATGTAAATCCACTCTCTCCAAACAAAACAACCCTAGCCTTAACATTGCCGGTCGTTGATTAGACAGTTTTAACACTACGATTTAATGGTGACTATGTAACCATGGGTATCTTACATACACTATATATTCTATTAGCACAGAGTGTAAGTGTGTGTTTCTCTGCTTGTCTATTTATCTCTTGTTTATGGTACTGGCACTGGCCAAGGCCATCATCCATGTGGCTGAGCTAACAGCATATATGACACAGAGAAGCAGAGGAAGAAATATTTCAGTAGTTGACGGTTAACATCAAGGTGTATGAATATTGAAAACATCTAAATGAGACTAAATGTACTAATAACTAATAACTGCTACTGGAATAAACATCTAGCACTTCCTCCACTGGATTCACTGTCTATAAATTATAAATGTGCAAATCTACAAGTAACCTTTAGCAAATCTGCTAAAACGGGTGGAATCTAACCAATGCCTTGGGTGATGTGTAGGAGGGGGTCTTGAGTGCAGAGAGAGATGGCTGCTAGCCCAGATGGTGTGTCCTTCAAAATAATCTTATTTACACTTTGTGTTCCCATAGCATGATGCAAGTTGGGGTCTAGCAGCCTGGCTCCATTGAAGTTTGGATGGGTTCCATCGTGCTTAAAACGCTCTTTGCATTTCCACAAATATTTCAATGAATTATATCCCATAGTTGAGGCACGCCATTGTCAACCATATATTAAGAGCAAGCAGCCTGCTGAACGATTCAATTTACCCATGGTGCAGATTGGTCCTGATTGATTCATTCACAGTGGATGCTAATGGTGTAATTATCACTTGGTTCCACATAGATGGTGTTTACACACTGTTCAGCTTGAATTAATAGCTCATACCGGTTTTGTAGTGGGAGAACCGGTAGAGTGGGAGCTGATACTCTCTTATGTGCTTTATTGCTGGGTTTTCCTCTTCGGCGGACGACATCAGACAACATGATGCACCGCTTTTAAACCAGTGAGAGCCATCTGGTTTGGGATCCTCAATGGTTAATCCAGTGGCGTTGGGACACAGCCAGGGTAGCGTGTTAGCCAAGTCACCATCGGTGTAATCCACATTAGATGTAATTCCACTTATAGAAATCTGTGTCTGTCCAATATCCTTTGGTGGCTCAGCTACAGTAATACAGTAGCTGCTACAGAGTCAATTCATTTTTTACTCATTTCATGTAGTGTTTCAATCTTATATTCCATCAGAATTTGTCTCTTAGCTAGTGGTTCACAGTCCAGGCAGCAAGATGTCTTTGCTTGGATAGACACTGCTATGTAAACAAAGGTGTTCACCCAAGGCCTTCAGACTTGAACATTTACTAGAAATTTAATACAACTTGTTGAAATTCCAGCTTGTCTGGTGGTGATTTAAAATCCCAGAAAGGTATATTTATCATTAAAGTATGTAGGGAGAGGCAAGCAGAGGCAGACAGGCAGAGCGAAATGGAAACACATCCACTCACATTAACAAGGCAAAAGTTAACACCAAGCAACCGGAAAGGTAGATAACGGGGAAGGGAAAGAGAGTTTTAACCAGAGGCATGGGAATCTACTGTAAATTGCCCAGCCCTACTCTGGCTCTCCTAGCTGCCAGGCATTCCAGGACTGAACATGGAATTGGGCAAGTACCACCTCTCAACCACTCCCCCTAGTGGTAGGAGGAGTCTCTGGGGCAGCCTGCTATCCCTAGCCTGTCTCCCTTCCCAGGACCACGCAGTTGTGGGTCACCCCAGGACCACGCAGTTGTTGGTCACGATAGGCACGACACTCCACACTATGCTGTGTAAACACTTAATTAAATTTTATTAGCAAACCATCTTGACTTTTAAATCACAATGACATAAAAGAGAGTGTATTCACTTATCTGTGGGACTGTGCATATGCATGACTCTTCAATGCATACTTGTGAATAGTGGAATGACAATAGTGTTACTATAAACAACTCAAAACGGAAGCAAAGTTAACATGCAAATGTGTAATTAGCCAAGCGACATTGAAAACAGGAAGCCAGAAACAGTAAAAAATACATTTTTCAAATGGTGGGTTTCAGAAATAAAACAATTAGGATACCCCAAATTTGTAGCTTGAATTAAACAATTAATTATGACAATTAATTTGAGATGTTGAGAATGTTTATTTCATGTCTGCCTATGAGTACATGTGATTTAAAATATTTCCATTCCAAATCTGCAATATATTAGATTCAACTCCCAATATAAAAGTGTATTGATGTGATGAACACTTCTGCCTACATGCAGCTTCAGCTTTACACAAACTGGCTTTTCAAATGACATCATTAGGATGACAATGTTGGAGGCATTGAGGCATCTGGGACATTAAATGTGTCAAGAAATAGTGACAGTATTATTAATATTACAATCAGTGTGTGTGTCACCTCCTGTCCTGGTTTCCACACACCAGCAGGTGAGGGGGGCTGTCTCTCAAGTTGATGCAGGTGAAGACACCTGGTGAGTTTCCCACACACACCTCAGCCTGGCCAGTCTCTAGATTGTAGACTTGGATCTGCAGAGAACACATGTACGCGCATGCGCGCACACACACACACACACACACACGCACGCACGCACGCACGCGCACACACAGTAAAGTCTAAAGCTAGACAATGGTAGATGGTAAATCTCCTTCATTCCTTAATGCACAATCTTTCACAACATTGTTACAGCCGTTAACAGTTGTGACACAATTGGATGGTAGCATACTACAAACATGGCGGAATACAAGGAATAAAGATAGTTATTTAGTGTGTAGTACATTAAATATGTGCGTATGACACATATGACCGTATGACAAGTGACAGTGATTGCTGATTGTCATTTGCCACAGGTTCACTGCCATCTAGAGACTGCAATGTCCCTGAAGGATTAGCCTCCATACTATAGTTCCTGCCTCCCTCACCAGAGCTCTAAGCTTGAGACCCAATGTGCACATTTGAGGCACATGACTGGGGATAGGACGATATATATACAGTATCTCACAAAAGTGAGTACACCCCTCACATATTTGCAAATATGTGAGCATATCTTTTCATGTGA
>JAODUE010005026.1:0-10273 GCA_027564755.1 Amblyopsis hoosieri | reverse complement strand
AGTATTTTTAAAGTATAACTGCGCCCCAGCTCTGAGCCTGACTCCACCCACTGCTAAAACCTAGTCAATGAGCTGAGTGACGGGACAGGAGGGGGCCCTATCAGCATTTACCGTTAGCATTTGAATGTGATGACGTACGAGAAGTACTGTTGGAAACCAGCCAAGTCCTAGTGTGATTTCTAACGAACACGACGTGCAGAGACATTTTCAGACCATAATTTCCCAATTTGATAAAAGCGGGAATAATAACACGCATTTATGTGTCTCACCACAGTACAGTCATATTATTTAATTTACAGCCCAAAAAACACAATTTAGGGGACAGTTACGTTACCTGTCCTTCAGTATGCTATTAATTAAAGTAATGTAGAATTGTATTTAGGCCTGTCACGATAACTGGTTTTTGTTGGTCGATATATTGTCCCAGAAATAATCGCGATAAACAATAGTATGTCATTTTAAGATAAGATAAGGAAAGGCAAGGGTAGAATGGCTGACTAAACCATCCAGTGTAAAAGAGTTGACAAGGACAGCAGGGAGAGAGGTAGTTTAACTGAAACAGAGAACCTTTTAATATATAGTAACCTTGCTCCATCAAAATAAGCATCCAACACACTTGTTTTACAGCATGCATGACACAACTGTCGCGATATATACTGGCTGTGATTTACGTTCTGATAAGGAGCAGAAACTTGATTGGATTTTAGAATGAAAGTGATGCAGTTCATATGTTTGGGAGATCATTACGGTACGTGACTACAACGGTAAAATGTCAATTTACTATAATCATATCAGGTTTGCAGTGCTACATTTCCATTTTTTTCTTATGTAGAGCGGTAGAAACTTGAACCGGTACAGTAGCAGAATGATATAGAGGTGCGTTCAGAACGTTCGTGGTGAACATGTTTGCTTTGAACATGACTTTTTAATGTTTTCTGTAAACATTTCAAAAATATTAGATTTAAACTGTCACACTTCCTCCAGCGTAAATGTGTGTTCACTGAGAATTACCTCATGAAACCGTTTGCTTATGTTCGCGGCGAAGCAAATGGAAAACTGTTCGACAATTCTGAACACACTTTGTTTCTGCTATTGATTAATTAATTATTCATTGTGGTTGGTTAAACCAGGTTCATTGTTTGGCTAAGTATGCTAAGTATGCTATTAAACAAACCTTGAAGCGAATAAAACAAATACTGTATTTTCGCATTTATTCTTCTCAATAAATAACGTAGAATTATGTAGTCATCGGGATAAACACGTAACACCAGGCAGTCGCTGTCTGCTCTCGCTCTGTGTGTGTGTGTGTGTGTGTGTGTGTGTGTGTGTGTGTGTGTGTGTGTGTGTGTGTGTGTGTGTGTGTGTGTGGGGATGGAGGGGGGGCGCTTTACTGTCTCATGTCAGCAACACGCGTGTAAATACACTATTATCGCGGTCTGAAAAATGATGGAGGTTAACTGTATCGGTCACTATATCGATCACTATATCGATAATCGGTCACTATATCGGTTACTATATTGATAGTAGGACACTATATTGGTCACTATATCGATAGTTTGTCACTATATCGACTATATCTGCCACTATATCGATAGTCGGTCACTATATTGACTATATCGGTCACTATATCGAGAGTCGGTCACTATATCGACTATATCCGCCACTATATCGATAGTCACTATATCGACTATATCTGCCACTATATCGATAGTCAGTCACTATATTGACTATCGGTCACTATATCGAGAGTCGGTCACTATATCGACTATATCCGCCACTATATCGATAGTAGGTTACTATATCGATTATCGTCGCTATAGTAATTATCGTGACAGGCCTAACTGTATTATACTACTATATTTTCAATATGCTGCCCTATGCTCTGCTGCTATGTACCACACACAGACCGATAATGCATGTTCTTCATTACAGCCGCCAGCACGGGGGCATCCATGCGGTCCCGCCGTCGCCACACCTTCTACCGGCAGCCGTCCTGCACCTTCTCGTACTACGGCCGCATCGGCAGCCACCGCTACCGCTACCGCCGGGCCAACGCCGCCCTGCTCATCAAGCCGTCGCGCAGCATGAACGACCTGTACGAGGTGGACACCCGGCACAGGAGGAGACGCAAGCAGAGGAACCGCCACCAGAGCGGCAACACCAACTCCTCCAGCGGAGACACGGAGAGCGAGGAGGGGGAGGTACAGTCTGGGAGTACAGCCCCACATACGGTCCACGGTCTTCCAGCTGCCTGCTGATTGTGGCACCACAATAACCTAAACTGGAAACGTAGCTTTAAAGGAACTATGATGATCGTCTGCCACTAGGTGTCACACTAGAGCACCCGTGTACCCACACACACAAACATGCGTTCAGGAGGAGTGTGATGGCATTCTGTGGCCAGGACACAATTACTCCACTATATATGTACACAGAACAGAGTTGTTGGCCGCTATATTAATGTTTAAAATGTCTCACATAGGACCTTTTAATTTAATAGAAAAGCCACATAGATGAACATGAACAGTAGGTCAAAGGAGGGCAGGTCCTACATTGCATACCTGCTGTATACTTAAATAGCCAATCATAAAGAAGGTGTCAGTGATCCGCCCTATCAGGATGCAAACCGGTGACATGGGGGAGTCAGGTTGAAACGTGTGTGTGTGTGAGAGAGAGAGATTTGGTAGGCCCTATATACTTTAAGTCACTGGAGTAAATCCCTTGACGTTACGCTGGTTGATATGTATGTATTTAGCATTGCGAGAGGAGAACAGTGGAGATATTGGTGTAGCTAAGGCTCCCTTTGTCCCTCCCCCCCGTCTGTCTCTCACCCCGCCTCCCCGCCCCTGCCCCCCCCCCCTCCCCATAGGTGGAGACCACGGTGCGTCTGCTGTGGTTGTCTATGCTGAAGATGCCCCCAGAGCTGCTGAGGCTGTGCGCGTGTCACCTCCTGACCTGGTTCTCCATTATCGCCGAGGCCGTCTTCTACACCGACTTCATGGGACAAGTCATCTACCATGGAGATCCCACTGTATGGACACGCACGCACATACAAACGCATACACACGCACGCGCGCACACATACACATGCACACATATAATATATA
The DNA here is from genome assembly GCA_027564755.1 of Amblyopsis hoosieri. Classification (NCBI taxonomy): domain Eukaryota; kingdom Metazoa; phylum Chordata; class Actinopteri; order Percopsiformes; family Amblyopsidae; genus Amblyopsis; species Amblyopsis hoosieri. The sequence continues at coordinate 7,166 of JAODUE010005026.1, read as the reverse complement.
TCTTGATATACATTTTGAAATCCCTGTGAATGTCTGAAATTTTAATTTAATTTCATTACTGGTTGGTTTATGTGAGCTCAAATGCATTGATAATGTTGAATAGTGTTTGATGTTACACAGTACAATCGGCCTCGTCTTACTTCATCTGTGTAGCTTTCTCTAATTCTCTCTCTCGGTCACTCTCTCTCAGGCTCCCGCTAACTCTACAGATTTGGCAAACTACCATAAAGGAGTTCAAATGGGTTGTTGGGGACTGGTTATATACGCAATGACAGCTGCTATGTGCTCAGGTAGGACCCTGTATACCTTTTAAAAGTCCTTTGGTTTATTTGTATAATAGATACAGTATTGTGAACTACTAATCGCTCTTGTCCATTTCTCTATTCAGCCATCCTTCAGAAATACCTTGATAACTTTGACCTGAGCATCAAGGTTATCTACATCCTGGGGACACTGGCGTTCTCCATTGGTAGGCACTATTACCATAATATACTGGAGGAGAATACACTGTGCTTGTGACCATGTTTTGTCACATCGGCGTGTCGAGGGCTCAGATGAAACGAATGTAAGAGTCTTTCCCACTGACCTGTGCTTTCGTTTCATAGGAACCGCTGTCATGGCCATTTTCCCTAACGTGTACGTTGCCATGGTGATGATTAGCAGTATGGGCATAATTTCCATGAGTATCTCCTATTGTCCGTACGCTTTGCTGGGGCAGTACCACGAAATGAAAGAGGTGCGTGCGTGCGCGCACACACACACACACACACAATGCGATGAGTGGTTGACATATTGACCGGCAGACACAAGGGCTAATACATTTTGATATGTTATGATTAGTTACACACGCATCACAGTGCTACAAGGCTAAAGGAATCCATACTAGAGTTGTGGAAGGTGTATTAATGAAGGTGTTTTACTACAGAAGAGGGAGAGAGTTGCTACAGGCTGCTGCCTTCTCCCAGTTGATCTTGTAGTTTCCACTAATTCTGTTTATTTGTTCAAACGTTACATTGAGCTACATTGAGCCACGTAAACTATGGCTTGTGTGCTCATACAGTATGTGGCGTGTTTATGTAAGGACACTCTTTTCAGGAAGCTGTCTGTCTAATCTAACTGTCTCTCTGTCTCCCTCATCAGTACATCCAGCACAGTCCTGGCAACTCTCGCAGGGGCTTTGGCATCGACTGTGCCATCTTGTCTTGCCAGGTGGGCCTTCAGTTAGTTTTTGTTACATTACATGTAGATTTGACTTTCTTCCGGAGGCGTTGGTGATGTAATGCGTATTGCTCTTCTAGGTGTATATCAGTCAGATCTTAGTGGCCTCAGCTCTGGGCGCAGTGGTGGAAGCTGTGGGCAGCGTACGTGTCATTCCCATAGTGGCCTCTGGGGGCTCCCTCCTCAGCTTCTTCAGCGCCTGGTTTCTGGTCATTTACCCCACACAAAACAATGCGTGAGTAAACGTTACGTAGCATAACCCCGGTTCCCTGTTAACACCGGGAGGTACAGTGGAAAGGAAACCATTAAATGTAGGCTTCACCATTGGCCGTTGAAATAGCTAATATTGAACTTGGCGTGGATATGTAACAGTGTTTACTGGTCAGGAAGTGGTGCTGATGGTCACTGTGATTGGCAGGGAGGGGGAGTCTGCCAAACCGCTGGAGAGGCGGGCCTTGACGGCTGTGGAGCACACCAACAGCGGCGGAATGTCTGTCACCGTGGTGATGGAGAAACCCAGCTTCCTGAAACTCAACAAGAAAGGCGGAGCCGCCACAACCACCACCACCAACACTTCCTGCCATGTGGAGAACGAGTCGACGCTGTGATTGGTCAGGAATGATGTCGGGGAAGAACATAAATCACCACTTCCTGCACTGGCCGGCATCCATCTGTTAACGCCACCGTAGAGCGACACCGCTTAAATCACCGTTGCCATTGGAAACGGGGCCTCCAACACACTCTTCACCGCCCGTCACACATCCAAGACTATATGCTAGGAGAGGTTTCCATGTGAGCTATGGCACAGCGGAGAGAATGGTGCAGATATGTTCTATGCTCTGCACTTTGGGTTATAGTCAGTTACATGACCTATAAGTTACATGGCCTGGAAGTTTCATGGTCTATAAGTTACATGGCCTGGAAGTTACAAGATTATTTATGTCCGGACACGATAAAGTAAACAACCTGAGTTGCGGTGCCAGTTCTTTTCGCACATTACCGTCGACAACCTGAGTATTTACTGTAGGATGTTATTGTGGAGAGAAAAAGCAGCTTCAGTCTCTCTCAGGGCCTCTAGGTGGTGCTACCAAGCAGCTGCCTGGACAGGAAACTTCAGGGGACTTGCTTACACACACACACACACACACACACACACACCCTCCCATTTATCATCAGGGTTATGAAAACCTGAATAATGACCCTTATTGCTCAAAGCTGCAATCATTGAAAAATGCTGAAAACCGTGTTCTTCCGTGTTGTCTGACTGGGCTGATGGACAAGTCAACGGATGAGTGCGTCTGCCGGCTCACTGTGTCCTACACTGGACACTTCACCAAATGAAGTCTCGTGGCAACGCTCATGCACACGCCGCTTTGCAGAGTTTGACAGTAATTCGCTACTGTAGCTTTAAAACCTCTAAAGCAGCGTTTCTTAAACAATGGAATCATGGGACGTTAAATTGGTCTTTGTATTTCTTTCTTTCTTCTTATTCTTCTTATTCTTAAAGGTACACTCCTTGATTGTTTTATAGCAGCACTATAAAACTGGGCGTTTGATACACAACCATCCACATGCGTGTTGTAACAGCAAGAGTAATTCCAAACGGAAATCGTGTCCCTAATAAGTTGGCTGAGCCTTGGTCTCCCTAACTCAAGTTTACTAGGGTGGGTGCAACGTTAAAGTTGTTAAAGAACTCCTGCTGCGAGGTGTTCAGGTCGCTTGTATTAACAGTAATAAAACCTTACTTGATCTTACATGGTTATTTACTGACGTCTGTAAGAGTTAAACAGAGGACAGATGCAATAGCACGCAGGGCATTACTACAAAATAACAGCTAGGATGATGTATTTATATGTGATGTTTCAAAATGCTGACGAAGATGCTGTGTTTGTTTTGAATAGTCTCAATAATCTACAATGCTGCATGTTTGAGGAGCAGAGATGAAAGACAAACCAAATGACAGAGGGGAGGAGAGATCAGAGAGGCCACCTTTTCTCTTCTCTCCCCTCTCTCCTTGTTTAGCTTTTTTAGTTATTTGGTTCTAAATACTATCGGCACAATGTTTGCATGGCACTAACTGCACATTAGTTGTTATTGCTAATGGGAATGTTAAATTGATTTTGATCAGGCAAGCAACAGTTTATAAAAATCCCTCAGTCACTTTAACCATTGGGAAATCAGTTTTAGAGTGTTTAAGTGGTCATTGAGGGGGAAAAGTGTGATTTAGGGGTTTCATGGATACTGACAGGGATGTAAGGTCCACATGGGCTGTTGCTGTTGGGTCCATTGTGGTTAGAAAGTTGAATTAAAAAAAAGCCAAGTAGAGGATTCCAGTTGCTACTTACAGTGTCTCCACAGTGTGGCATTATTGAGAATATTGGGGAAGGCTTAAAAGAGCTTCGAGAAGGTGGGCACATACTGTACATTGTGGGGCAGTCCACCACTAATCTTTACTAAACTCCATTGCCTCCATTTACTAAATTCCAAAGCCTGTCTCCCATATACCTCACTATAATGTGCCCTCGTCTATGATTGATGGGGCCAACTAAACAACTCCAATTGCTTTTCACAGCTTATCCTGAACACATGCACCATTTGTACCTGAACACAATGAAATCATGTGCTTAAAGGGAGGGAGACTAATGAAGCAGTTGGAAGGGCCTGCATACAGTATTTGAGGGGGAATAGAGGATGTTATGTGTGGCAGCTAAGGGTAATACATGGGGATGCAGAGTGCTTACAGGTCAAACTCATGTAGAGAGACCTATTGTATAATACCACTGACCTTTATAAGTGCTGGTTCTATGGTGTAAACCAGTATTTAAGGGTGGATTAATCCTAACCTTTGTAATGTTTCAGTCTAATGCTGGGCATGTAGAACTCTAAACTTGAAGTTTGAAAAGCACTCTTCTTTATTTCTGGAAAAAACCGCTGCAATAATGACCTCCGTTAATCAGTAGGTAAGGTAGGTGGATAGTGTCTGTACTTGTATTTATTTCTTCTCCCCGATTAAGCTGGTCTACTTACTTCAAGTCCAGTTACTAATTCTCCCAACAATTGAATTTGGATGGGTGGGTTGGTGATTGATGTTTTATTAAATTTGATGTAGCCCAAACCGTAGGCCCAGAGTTCATGAAACCAGACATCAGTAGACCCTGTCTTGGCTGGAACACTGGGACAAATAAAGCAAGGATGAGATGATGTTGTTAAAGAAAGAGAGTATACAGGCTCAGTGACTCTTGACGAAAAAGGAAATCTGGGTTTTGTCCATAAACACAATGCAAGTAAACTTTATTATTTAGAAAGAAACAAAATAACAAATACTTTAATGATTTACAGAAAATACTAGATTTTTACTGTGGTTGCATGTGACAGCACATTTGTGCATGTTCGTAACACTAAAGTACTATATAACTTTGTACCCATCATTATCCAGTGCTCTTTATTGCCCTAGGTCACGACATGGGTGTATACTGTATTTCCAGCTTTTTTGTCTGGGTGTCTTATTTGAAGTAACATCTACTCTTTAACGTGAAACAATGTGCTGGACCTGGCTGGGTGGCCCCCTTAACAAGGACATGTCATTCTCAACAAATCTGGAATTGTAATTTGTAAAATGTTTCACTTTTCAACAAAACGTGTTCAAGATGCCTTAATAGCCACACATGTCAACACACCATGTTGCTGTTAATTCATGTTGTGTTGAAAATGAACATTTTTTGTCCCTTTTTAACATGTGGTCAAATGTGTTGAAAATGTAATGGACCCATTAAGAGGGTAGTAAATCCCAGACCTCTGCATACTTGAAGTGCAACCTGAGTGTTTCTGTTCAAATGCTATGGAAAGGCTTTAACGTTTCTTTGTTATTGTTTTGGTCCAGTTGTCCCTAGCCTCTCACCGTAGACTGAATGTTGAGAGTGGCCTTTTGCCTGGCCTGCTGGGAGACGGAGTTCTCTTCTGATTTCCATCAGGCGACTTCATGTTGAAGTCAATGAATGTGAAGTTATTCCAACTGAAATAATGTAGTCTTGTTGGCTGACAAGCCAGGAGGGTCTGATGTTGCACAGAACTTGCACATAGAAATAAATAATCTAGAATCCTCTTGCAAATAAAGTAAAAGTTGAGGATATTTATTTTTTGAGCTTTCGTGTTTTAAAATGACATGTTATTTAAAAAAAAGAATATATTAAAAACCTTAGAGCTGTATTTACTGTTGATGTTACAGAATATAAGTTACATAGAGCAGTATGTATGTTGGTAACTTTGCATGTGCTCACATGTAAAGAATGGCGTGTTCGTGTTAAAAATATAATGTAATCTTGGTTCCTAAACTCTGTTCTATACAATTATCAGGTTTACACTAGTACTTCATTTTTAAATTTATGGCTGCAATACTGGAAATTATTTCCAAGTCACATTTATTGTCAGATCCATTTATTGTGTTTGAGTTGATTTTTCTCATGTGTTTCCATGTCTCTGTTTCACTAGTTTTACAGATGTGTAGATGGAGTTTGGCCAATAGAAGGTGTTTTCATTCAGTCTGTTTGCTAAGTATGTGTTATATGCTATCTATTACTGTAAGCATTTCACTCTGGTGATTATATGGAGGACAATGATACTGTACTGTACATACAGCCAGGCCAACCGTTCTGATATAGCAACTGCATTATAAGGCTTGTTGAGATTGAAGTGTGTTGAGAATGATGAAGAGTTATATACACTTTTACTTTTACAGAGATTATACTTAAACAATGGGAAGACAAGTATGTGCAGTGTACTACAGTATATAATATGCCTTTTCATTTAAAAAATATGTAAATATATATTTCTTTTCTTTTGCTGCTATAAAAAGCTGATTCTTTTTATTGGTAGTTTTGCTTTTCTATATAAGGATTGTATATGTTGTGTAAATATGCTTGAGCCTTCATATATAGGACTCTGGATGAACACTGTCTGGAACGCACCTTTTAAAATCTCTTACGAAGCTAAATGAACATGACTCATTGTTGATCATTTTTTATACATTTTACTGATTTAATACAGTATTTGTATCTATGCCAGGAAAAATGTTATATGTGTCTTTTAAGGATTTGGGCCAGATGTACTCATTTAAATGTACAGGTATTCTAGCATGGCCCGAACCCTACATGCACATCACAGCAACTGTTACATGCTGTAGGGGAGGGGTAGACATATTTTTTAATGGGGAGTAGAGAAAGTGATGTGGTTTAGTGGAGATCGCAATGATTGATAAAAAGTATTTGAACAATTCAATCTTAACAAAAACACCTCTCCCCTCCAATTCAAGGTATAATCAGTTATTATATGATAATTGTAAGCTATAATATACTTTTTGTCATTCACCAAATATCTCCTCACATTTTACTATCGTATCGTGCTGCAAAACATAATCTGGTACTTCTACATAGCCCAGACTCCATAAATAGGAACATAAACAAAGTGGTGCTCTCATAATAAGTTGTATAAGCGATATACAACTTTATAGCTAGAGTATGTTTTACCAATCATGCAAAAGTTCTGGTAGAATGCATTATAATAAGAATCATCTTTACAGCAAATCATTTTAAATAACATGCTGTTTGTCAAGGGAACATTTCCATAAGGTGCAGAACATCTTTTTATAATACATTTATGTTTTAAGTAGTATGTGATTATGATCCCCACATCCCCACAGAGTGTAGCCATTTACTGCTTGTTCACACTGATGTCTCCAATTTCACAGATATAACCAACACACACGTTCATGAAACAATAGTGGTGCCTTGACTCCTATGGAGATTTACAGACAGGATTAAAGTTATGAATTCTGACAGATCCGTCTCTACTTTCTGTCCATTGACACTTGATGGTAATAATTTTCTATCATAAAAACGTAGACCAGTTGTTGTTGGATAGCGTTGAATCAGGAAAGCAGGCTTTAATAATAC